>JASEVX010000014.1:2243569-2361917 GCA_031761405.1 Serripes groenlandicus
CATGTATTGTGTATGACCAGACCCTGGTCTCCCGCCCTAACTAATCATGTACATGTATTGTGTATGACCAGACCCTGGTCTCCCGCTCTAACTAATCATGTTCATGTATTGTGTATGACCAGACCCTGGTCTCCCGCTCTAACTAATCATGTACATGTATTGTGTATGACCAGACCCTGGTCTCCCGCTCTAACTTATCATGTTACTGTATTGTGTATGACCAGACCCTGGTCTCCGCTCTAACTAATCATGTTACTATAGATTGTGTATGACCAGACATATGCATTACTTCTAAAAAGTTAGTCACAGTACATGTGGGTAACTTGTTTTTCAGCAAACACTTTAATTTCATGTATCACATACAAGGTTGATACATTATTTACTCTTCTTGTTCACTTGTGACGCTTCTGTATCACAATTGACGTTTTCTTCATTTTTGATGTTATTGGGGGGGGGGGGGGGGGGGGGGGGGCGGGGGGGGGGGGCAATTAATTGTTTCATCATTGTATGTTTCTTTATGATAGCTATTAGATGGCCTCATTGTAAAATAGCCAATGGCTAAATGAGTCACCATCTATAAATAAAGTATTATTATTATTATTAGTATTACTATATTGTGTATGACCAGACCCTGGTCTCCCGCCCTAACTAATCATGTACATGTATTGTGTATGACCAGACCCTGGTCTCCCGCCCTAACTAATCATGTTACTGTATTGTGTATGACCAGACCCTGGTCTCCCGCCCTAACTAATCATGTACATGTATTGTGTATGACCAGACCCTGGTCTCCCGCCTAACTAATCATGTACATGTATTGTGTATGACCAGACCCTGGTCTCCGCTCTAACTAATCATGTTCATGTATTGTGTTATGACCAGACCCTGGTCTCCCGCCCTAACTAATCATGTTACTGTATTGTGTATGACCAGACCCTGGTCTCCCGCCCTAACTAATCATGTACATGTATTGTGTATGACCAGACTCTGGTCCTCCCGCCCTAACTAATCATGTACATGTATTGTGTATGACCAGACCCTGGTCTCCCCGCTCTAACTAATCATGTTCATGTATTGTGTATGACCAGACCCTGGTCTCCCGCTCTAACTAATCATGTACATGTATTGTGTATGACCAGACCCTGGTCTCCCGCCCTAACTAATCATGTACCATGTATTGTGTATGACCAGACCCTGGTCTCCCGCTCTAACTAATCATGTCATGTATTGTGTATGACCAGACCCTGGTCTCCCGCCTAACTAATCATGTACATGTATTGTGTATGACCAGACCCTGGTCTCCCGCCCTAAACTAATCATGTTAATGTATTGTGTATGACCAGACCCTGGTCTCCGCCCTAACTAATCATGTTACTGTATTGTGTATGACCAGACTCTGGTCTCCCGCCCTAACTAATCATGTACATGTATTGTGTATGACCAGACTCTGGTCTCCCGCCCTAACTAATCATGTACATGTATTGTGTATGACCAGACCCTGGTCTCTCGCCCTAACTAATCATGTTAATGTATTGTGTATGACCCTAACCCTAACCTTAACCCTGGTCTCCCGATCACAAGGCGGACGATACTACTCCACAGAGGCGGCCTAACATCAAGTATATCCTTTTCAACAAATTAATTTAACTCTATATCAAATATTTACTAATAGACTTGTACGATTGAATTATACGAAGGTAAACTATTGACCCTTTCAAGCGAAACATTAATCAAGTGTCCACTGTGTTGTAATGTTTAACAATACGCGGTTAACGAACAACGCAAACACTCGTCGTAAGTATCACCTTGACATGCGTCACTCATACAGCGTGCAATCTATCCGACCAAAATACACAACTGTTTGATTTACGATAGATATCCGAATAGACATGATGTTAACGATTCGTCCAAATGACATTGCGGTAATTAAGATAATAGCATGTACGCGAACACTATTTAACATGTGTCAGACCAGTAACTAAGGGAATATAGTACACGCATGGCAAACGAGTTATCGCAATGGACCACTGTCACACGAAAGTCGACCTTTTAGGCTGTAAATAAAATGAATGATATTTACGATCAAAACTGAAAACTTGTTTATTCGTTTTTGGGCTTGTTTGCTTTTCGAAGTCGGCTATTGCGTCGACGTCGTCGTCGTTGTATGCGTCGTCGTTATCGTTGTCGTCGCTATCTGCGTCGTCGTTATCGTTGTCGTCGCTATCTGCGTCGTCGTTATCGTTGTCGTCGCTATCTGCGTCGTCGTTATCGTTGTCGTCGTTATCGTTGTCGTCGTTATCGTTGTCGTCGCTATCTGCGTCGTCGTTATCGTTGTCGTCGCTATCTGCGTCGTCGTTATCGTTGTCGTCGTTATCTGCGTCGTCGTTATCGTTGTCGTCGTTATCTGCGTCGTCGTTATCGTTGTCGTCGTTATCGTTGTCGTCGCTATCTGCGTCGTCTTTATCGTTGTCGTCGTTATCGTTGTCGTCGCTATCTGCGTCGTCGTTATCGTTGTCGTCGTTATCGTTGTCGTCGCTATCTGCGTCGTCGTTATCTGCGTCGTCGTTATCTGCGTCGTCGTTATCGTTGTCGTCGTTATCGTTGTCGTCGTTATCGTTGTCGTCGCTATCTGCGTCGTCGTTATCGTTGTCGTCGCTATATGCGTCGTCGTTATCGTTGTCGTCGCTGTCTGCGACGTCGTTATCGTTGTCGTCGCTATCTGTGTCGTCGTTATCGTTGTCGTCGCTATCTGTGTCGTCGTCACAAAACCTTACCTCATAACTCAAAAACAGTTACACGTTTCAAATGAAACTTGGTACACATGTTCCTAGAAACAATGCGCATGTGTTTACCAAATCACATATCTCTGGCTTTATTAATTATTCAGTTATGCCCCTTAGAAATTCATACAACAAGTTTAACCTTGCCCATAACTGAAAAAACGTTCTTCATTGTCTATACATGTTCCTATGAGCAATACGTATGCCCTTATACATGTTCCTAGGAGCAATACGCATGTCTATACATGTTCCTAGGAGCAATACGCATGTATATACATGTTCCTAGGAGCAATACGCACGACTATACATGTTCCTAGGAGCAATACGCATGTATATACATGTTCCTAGGAGCAATACGCATGTCTATACATGTTCCTAGGAGCAATACGCATGTATATACATGTTCATATGATCAATACGCATGACTATACATGTTCCTATGAGCAATACGCATGTCTATACATGTTCCTAGGAGCAATACGCGTGTCTATACATGTTCCTAGGAGCAATACGCATGTATATACATGTTCCTAGGAGCAATACGCATGTATATACATTTTCCTAGGATCAATACGCATGTCTATACATGTTCCTAGGAGCAATACGCATGTCTATACATGTTCCTAGGAGCAATACGCATGACTATACATGTTCCTAGGAGCAATACGCATGTCTATACATGTTCCTACACATGTAGGAGCAATACGCATGTCTATACATGTTCCTATGAGTAATACGCATGTCTATACATGTTCCTATGAGCAATACGCATGTCTATACATGTTCCTAGGAGCAATACCCATGTCTATACATGTTCCTAGGAGCAATACGCATGTCTATACCAAGTCACATAATAATTATTCAGTAATGCTCATTTTTCGACTTAGAACAAACAGACGAGCTTTGACGTTTTGAGCTTTAACGTTTATAATAAAGGTCTAGATCCCTGTTTATACAACCAGAACCCTATGTTGTGTGTACTATAAAAACAACCACTAGAGTACCCAGTATAGGGTTTGATGGTCAAATGAAGCAATAAGAATATTAAATATAATCTAGACCTCCATAAACCGATCTTCTTTAAACCAGTTACATACAGCACATGGGGAGAACCAGCTCAGAGTGCACATAGTCGCACAGTTACATACATCACATGGGGAGAACCAGCTCTGATTGCACAGAGTCGCACAGTTACATACAGCACATGGGGAGAACCAGCTCAGATTGCACAGAGTGGCCGACTTATCATGCTCCTCTTAGTAGGCTGATTCCCCGAAGGTTTGTTTTTATTCGCCGTGTCTCAGTCGCGTGTCTGTTGTATGTAGCTTTATGTGCGTCATACCGATGTTTGTGAATAATAGGAAACATTTCACAGATCTCGGAGATAAATAACATTGCCTCCAACTCTCCGTCGCTTCACACGTCTCAATGTTACTCTTTAATCATGCTACCCTGATGGTACTGTTCATGTGCCCCAGGACTATAAACGCGAATTACCAGTATTTTGTTTAATGTAAAGATGTGTTTGTTTGTACGAATGGTGCGTCTTGACGCTTTGTACATGTTGTCTGTTATACCATGACGTGTCCTGCATCAGTTACCAGTTCTACTTGTCAATTTATCGTGACACCAGTGAGTCTGTTATACCACGACGTTTCCTGCATCAGTTACCAGTTCTACTTGTCAATTTATCGTGACACCAGTGAGTCTGTTATACCATGACGTTTCCTGCATCAGTTACCAGTTCTACTAGTCAATTTATCGTGACACCAGTGAGTCTGTTATACCATGACGTTTCCTGCATCAGTTACCAGTTCTACTAGTCAATTTATCGTGACACCAGTGAGTCTGTTATACCATGACGTTTCCTGCATCAGTTACCAGTTCTACTAGTCAATTTATCGTGACACCAGTGAGTCTGTTATACCATGACGTGTCCTGCATCAGTTACCAGTTCTACTAGTCAATTTATCGTGACACCAGTGAGTCTGTTATACCACGACGTTTCCTGCATCAGTTACCAGTTCTACTAGTCAGTTTATCGTGACACCAGTGAGTCTGTTATACCACGACGTTTCCTGCATCAGTTACCAGTTCTACTAGTCAATTTATCGTGACACCAGTGAGTCTGTTATACCACGACGTTTCCTGCATCAGTTACCAGTTCTACTAGTCAATTTATCGTGACACCAGTGAGTCTGTTATACCACGACGTTTCCTGCATCAGTTACCAGTTCTACTAGTCAATTTATCGTGACACCAGTGAGTCTGTTATACCAGGACGTTTCCTGCATCAGTTACCAGTTCTACTAGTCAATTTATCGTGACACCAGTGAGTCTGTTATACCACGACGTTTCCTGCATCAGTTACCAGTTCTACTAGTCAATTTATCGTGACACCAGTGAGTCTGTTATACCATGACGTTTCCTGCATCAGTTACCAGTTCTACTAGTCAATTTATCGTGACACCAGTGAGTCTGTTATACCATGACGTTTCCTGCATCAGTTACCAGTTCTACTAGTCAATTTATCGTGACACCAGTGAGTCTGTTATACCATGACGTTTCCTGCATCAGTTACCAGTTCTACTAGTCAATTTATCGTGACACCAGTGAGTCTGTTATACCATGACGTGTCCTGCATCAGTTACCAGTTCTACTAGTCAATTTATCGTGACACCAGTGAGTCTGTTATACCATGACGTGTCCTGCATCAGTTACCAGTTCTACTAGTCAATTTATCGTGACACCAGTGAGTCTGTTATACCATGACGTTTCCTGCATCAGTTACCAGTTCTATTAGTCAATTTATCGTGACACCAGTGAGTCTGTTATACCATGACGTGTCCTGCATCAGTTACCAGTTCTACTAGTCAATTTATCGTGACACCAGTGAGTCTGTTATACCATGACGTGTCCTGCATCAGTTACCAGTTCTACTAGTCAATTTATCGTGACACCAGTGAGTCTGTTATACCATGACGTTTCCTGCATCAGTTACCAGTTCTACTAGTCAATTTATCGTGACACCAGTGAGTCTGTTATACCATGACGTGTCCTGCATCAGTTACCAGTTCTACTAGTCAATTTATCGTGACACCAGTGAGTCTGTTATACCATGACGTGTCCTGCATCAGTTACCAGTTCTACTAGTCAATTTATCGTGACACCAGTGAGTCTGTTATACCATGACGTGTCCTGCATCAGTTACCAGTTCTACAAGTCAATTTATCGTGACACCAGTGAGTCAGTTATACCATGACGTGTCCTGCATCAGTTACCAGTTCTACTAGTCAATTTATCGTGCCACCAGTGAGTCTGTTATACCATGACGTGTCCTGCATCAGTTACCAGTTCTACTAGTCAATTTATCGTGACACCAGTGAGTCTGTTATACCACGACGTTTCCTGTATCAGTTACCAGTTCTACTAGTTAATGTATCGTGACACCAGTGAGTCTGTTATACCACGACGTTTCCTGTATCAGTTACCAGTTCTACTAGTCAATTTATCCTGACACCAGTGAGTCAGTTGTAATACTTAGCGCAAGGGCAATGCCAACTTGTACACATTCCAAAGAACATGACCATGTCCTTTAAGCCGTAGTAATCTCATTAACCAGACACTCAAATACTCGTAAGCAGGTTCTCGATGTTTTTTGTTGAATGAAATCGAACGCTACAACAAGCTCTCGATTCTATGCCTTCGGAACACTCGACAATCATCACTTCTCTATCTCGTGTTGCATATATGTTATCTCCCTTGTTGTATGCCATGCGAAGTTGTAAACGACAATTCGATAGGCTAACGCCAAGGGTAAACTTACTTTAAGTAGTGATCAGATTTATGTAGGTAGAAATACACAGTTGAAAACTGATTTTCTGTTTCGCAGGCGCACACCCAACTTTTATTCTCTCTATATTTCTGATAATATACATTCTGGAACTATTAAAATGGTTTCCTTTAGCAAGGAGACGCGGATGTATGAGAACATGACTATAAGTCACACTCTCAGTCAATTAGATGTATGAGACAATGACTATAAGTCACACTCTCAGTCAATTAGATGTATGAGACAATTACTATAAGTCACACTCTCAGTCAATTAGATGTATGTGACAATGACTATAAGTCACAATCTCAGTCAATTAGATGTATGAGACAATGACTATAAGTCACACTATCAGTCAATTAGATGTATGAGACAATGACTATACGTCACACTCTCAGTCAATTAGATGTATGAGACAATGACTATAAGTCACACCCTCAGTCAATTAGATGTATGTGACAATGACTATAAGTCACAATCTAAGTCAATTAGATGTATGAGACAATGACTATAAGTCACACTCTCAGTCAATTAGATGTATGAGACAATGACTATAAGTCACACTCTCAGTCAGTAAGATGTATTAGACAATGACTATAAGTTACACTCTCAGTCAATTAGATGTATGAGACAATGACAATAAGTCACACTCTCAGTCAATACGATGTATGTGACAATGAATATAAGTCACATTCTCAGTCAATTAGATGTATGAGACAATGACTATAAGTCACACTCTCAGTCAATTAGATGTATGAGACAATGACTATAAGTCACACTCTCAGTCAATTAGATGTATGAGACAATGACTATAAGTCACACTCTCAGTCAATTAGATGTATGAGACAATTACTATAAGTCACAATCTCAGTCAAGTAGATGTATGAGACAATGACTATACGTCACAATCTCAGTCAAGTAGATGTATGTATGAGACAATGACTATAAGTCACAATGTAAGTCAATTAGATGTATGAGACAATGACTATAAGTCACACTCTCAGTCAATTAGATGTATGAGACAATTACTATAAGTCACACTCTCAGTCAATTAGATGTATGAGACAATTACTATAAGTCACACTCTCAGTCAATTAGATGTATGAGACGATGACTATAAGTCACACTCTCAGTCAATTAGATGTATGAGACAATGACTATAAGTCATAATCTAAGTCAATTAGATGTATGAGACAATGACTATAAGTCAAACTCTAAGTCAATTAGATGTATGAGACAATGACTATAAGTCACAATCTAAGTCAATTAGATGTATGAGACAATGACTATAAGTCACACTCTCAGTCAATTAGATGTATGAGACAATGACTATAAGTCACAATCTAAGTCAATTAGATGTATGAGACAATGACTATAAGTCACACTCTCATTCAATTAGATGTATGAGACAATGACTATAAGTCACACTCTCAGACAATTAGATGTATGAGACAATGACTATAAGTCACAATCTAAGTCATGTATACGTACGAGACAATGACTATAAGTCACAATCTCAGTCAATTAGATGTATGAGACAATGACTATAAGTCACACTCTCAGTCAGTAAGATGTATTAGACAATGACTATAAGTCACAATCTCAGTCAATTAGATGTATGAGACAATGACTATAAGTCACAATCTCAGTCAAGTAGATGCATGAGACAATGACTATAAGTCACAATCTAAGTCAACTAGATGTATGAGACAATTACTATAAGTCACACTCTCAGTCAATTAGATGTATGCGACAATGACTATAAGTCACAATCTAAGTCAATTAGATGTATGAGACAATGACTATAAGTCACACTCTCAGTCAATTAGATGTATGAGACAATGACTACAAGTCACAATCTAAGTCAATTAGATGTATGAGACAATTACTATAAATCACACTCTCAGTCAATCAGATGTATGAGACAATTACTATAAGTCACACTCTCAGTCAATCAGATGTATGAGACAATGACTATAAGTCACACTCTCAGTCAATTAGATGTATGAGACAGTGACTATAAGTCACAATCTAAGTCAAGTAGACGTACGAGACAATGACTATAAGTCACAATCTAAGTCAATCAGACGTATGAGACAATGACTATAAGTCACAATCTAAGTCAATTAGATGTATGAGACAATGACTATAAGTCACACTCTCAGTCAATTAGATGTATGAGACAATGACTATAAGTTACACTCTCAGTCAATTAGATGTATGAGACAATGGCTATAAGTCACAATGTAAGTCAATTAGATGTATGTGACAATGACTATAAGTCACAATCTAAGTCAATTAGATGTATGTGACAATGACTATAAGTCACACTCTCAGTCAATTAGATGAATGTGACAATGACTATAAGTCACACTCTCAGTCAATTAGATGTATGTGACAATGACTATAAGTCAAACTCTCTGTCAATAAGATGTATGTGACAATGACTATAAGTCACAATGTAAGTCAAGTAGATGTATGTGACAATGACTATAAGTCACAATCTAAGTCAAGTAGACGTACGAGACAATGACTATAAGTCACAATCTCAGTCAATTAGATGTACGAGACATTGACTATAAGTCACAATCTAAGTCAATTAGATGTACGAGACAATGACTATAAGTCACACTCTCAGTCAATTAGATGTATGAGACAATGACTATAAGTTACACTCTCAGTCAATTAGATGTATGAGACAATGACTATAAGTCACAATCTAAGTCAATTAGATGTATGTGACAATGACTATAAGTCACAATCTAAGTCAATTAGATGTATGTGACAATGACTATAAGTCACAATCTAAGTCAATTAGATGTATGTGGCAATGACTATAAGTCACAATCTAAGTCAATTAGATGTATGAGACAATGACTATAAGTCACACTCTCAGTCAATTAGATGTATGAGACAATGACTATAAGTCACACTCTCAGTCAATTAGATGTATGAGACAATGACTATAAGTCACAATCTAAGTCAATTAGATGCATGAGACAATGACTATAAGTCACACTCTCAGTCAATTAGATGTATAAGACAATGACTATAAGTCACACTCTCAGTCAATTAGATGTATGTGACAATGACTATAAGTCACAATCTAAGTCAATTAGATGTATGAGACAATTACTATAAATCACACTCTCAGTCAATTAGATGTTTGAGACAATGACTATAAGTCACACTCTCAGTCAATTAGATGTATGAGACAATTACTATAAGTCACACTCTCAGTCAATTAGATGTATGTGACAATTACTATAAGTCACACTCTAAGTCAATTAGATGTATGAGACAATTACTATAAGTCACACTTTAAGTCAATTAGATGTATGAGACAATTACTATAAGTCACACTCTCAGTCAATTAGATGTATGTGACAATGACTATAAGTCACACTCTCAGTCAATTAGATGTATGAGACAATTACTATAAGTCACACTCTCAGTCAATTAGATGTATGTAACAATGACTATAAGTCACACTCTAAGTCAATTAGATGTATGAGACAATGACTATAAGTCACACTCTCAGTCAATTAGATGTATGAGACAATGATTATAAGTCACACTATCAGTCAATTAGATGTATGAGACAATGACTATAAGTCACACTCTAAGTCAATTAGATGTATGAGACAATGACTATAAGTTACACTCTCAGTCAATTAGATGTATGTGACAATGACTATAAGTCACAATCTAAGTCAATTAGATGTATGTGGCAATGACTATAAGTCACACTCTAAGTCAATTAGATGTATGAGACAATGACTATAAGTTACACTCTCAGTCAATTAGATGTATGTGACAATGACTATAAGTCACAATCTAAGTCAATTAGATGTATGTGGCAATGACTATAAGTCACAATCTAAGTCAATTAGATGTATGAGACAATGACTATAAGTCACACTCTCAGTCAATTAGCTATTTTACCCTTTACTAAAAAAAAAAAAAACCAACACAAATGCAGGGAGTGATTGTTGAATTGTAGAGCAACTTCGATTCTCAAAGTAATAAGAAATATGTTGATGCAGTCAGAAATAGCATGTTACAAGCTCCTTTTCAAGCAATCTTGTACGCGAAAGCTGGTATTCAAATTTATCTTTAAATTCACGCCAGTGTTGGCACATGCTTGTCCATAAACATATGGACCAGAAGGAGAAGTGAGTTCAACCGCAAATTTCAAATCCATGCTGATAGCTTACTTTTCACATTTATAAACAATAAAATCGACCATTTACCCAAAAATGTACCCAAAACGTACTATTTATCATTATCTCTATTTTTGATCCTGGCGAAAATCCGAATATCCCGACTACAACTGTTATTGACACCCACGAGCAAGCGAGCGGTAAGTTAGGGTCTGGTATTAATGAGATTGTTCTTAATGGGTTTAATACCGCATTGGGTAACTCGGGGAACCAGATATAGAGTAGGTATCTAATTACGTACAATTAAACATAATGGTTCCCGGCGTGTTTTACCATTTATACTGACCTTTTGGGATTAAAACATTTCCCTCCTATAACAAATCTACAATAGAAGACTGTGAAAACATCTTACCAAATCTGCATGTCTGAGAGATGAATATATACATGTACTTATTAGATTTGAAAGCAATGTGGGAAAAGGAGAAATTGCTAACAATGAGCACTTTTCCTTTTGTCAAAAAGTTTAAAGATCTTGTCTTTTTGAGATGAGTCAAACTGTGTGGGGAAAGGGTAATCATTAGCGATACGCGGAAAGGTCATTTAAACCGAGCACGTCAGGACTAAACCTGCCTTAAAACCCTGTTGTAAGCATTGTCAATCAGTCACAACGCACATGACAGATACCACTTTATGTCAACCAATCATAATTTACATGACAGAGACCTCATTATGTCAACCAGTCATATTATACATGACAGAGACCTCATTATGTCAACTAGTCATAATATACATGTCAGAGCCCTCATTATGTCAACCAATCATAACATACATGACAGAGACCTCATTATGTCAACTAGTCATACTATACATGTCAGAGACCTCTTTATGTCAACCAATCATAATATTCATGTCAGAGACCTCTTCATGTCAACCAATCATAATATACATGACAGAGACCTCTTCATGTCAACCAATCATAATATACATGACAGAGACCTCTTCATGTCAACAAATCATAATATACATGACAGAGACCTCTTTATGTCAACCAGTCATAATATACATGACAAGGACAGCTTCATGTCAACCAGTCATAATATACATGACAGAGACCTCATTATGTCAACTAGTCAACAGAGACAGCTTCATGTTAACCAGTTATAATTTACATGACAGAGACAGCTTCATGTCAACCAGTCATAATATATATGACAGAGACCTTTTTATGTCAACCAGTCATAATATACATGACCGAGACCTCTTTATGTCAACCAGTCATAATATACACGTCAGAGACCTATTTATGTCAACTAATCATAATATACGTCAGAGACCTCTTTATGTCAACCAGTCATAATATACATGACCGAGACCTCTTTATGTCAACCAGTAATAATATACATGACAGAGACCTCATTATGTCAACCAGTCATAATATACACGTCAGAGACCTCTTTATGTCAACTAATCATAATATATACGTCAGAGACCTCTTTATGTCAACCAATCATAGAGACCTCTTTATGTCAACCAGTCATAATATACATGACCGAGACCTCTTTATGTCAACCAGTAATAATATACATGACAGAGACCTCATTATGTCAACCAATCATAATATACATGACAGAGACCTCATTATATCAACCAGTCATAATATACATGACAGAGACCTCATTATATCAACCAGTCATAATATACATGACAGAGACAGCTTCATGTTAACCAGTTATAATTTACATGACAGAGACAGCTTCATGTCAACCAGTCATAATATACATGACAGAGACCTCTTTATGTCAACCAGACATAATATACATGACAGAGACCTCTTTATGGCAACCAGTCATAATATACATGACCGAGACCTCTTTATGTCAACCAGTAATAATAAACATGACAGAGACCTCTTTATGTCAACCAATCATAATATACATGACCGAGACCTCTTTATGTCAACCAGTCATAATATACATGACAGAGACCTCTTTATGTCAACCAATCGTAATATACATGACAGAGACCTCTTTATGTCAACCAGTCATAATATACATGACAGAAACCTCTTTATTTCAACTAGTCATAATATACATGACAGAGACCTCTTTATGTCAACCAATCATAATATACATGACAGAGACCTCTTTATGTCAACCAATCATAATATACATGACAGAGACCTCTTTATGTCAACTAGTCATAATATACATGACAGAGACCTCTTTATGTCAACCAATCATAATATACATGACAGAGACCTCTTTATGTCAACCAGTCATAATATACATGACAGAGACTCTTTATGTCAACCAATCATAATATACATGTCAGAGACATCTTTATGTCAACCAATCATAATATACACGTCAGATACCTCTTTATGTCAACCAATCATAATATACATGACAGAGACAGCTTTATGTCAACTAGTCATAATATACATGACAGAGACCTCTTTATGTCAACCAGTCATAATATACGTGACAAAGACAGCTTCATGTCAACCAGTCATAATATACATGTCAGAGACCCTAAATATCTCTATAACTTAAAGAATACTTATTAACTATAATTTAAATCATTGTGACAAATGGAGTGAATGCTGATAACGAGCAATTGCGCCTAAATGTTTAAAATTTTACCTGTTTTAGATTCGTCAGAAAGTGTCTGTAACAGGGATAGGATGACTGTTAAATAAAACTTAAACTTGTGTGACAAATAGTACAACTAGAGGTTGTTTTTGGGAAAAACGTATGTCTCCCCCAAGGGGTATTTGTCTGGCTGACTGTATTTTGTCAGTTAGTGATTTATTTTAAAAAAGGGCAATAACTCATCCAAAAATAGGTCAAATTAAACGCCCTCGTAATATGCGCAACTAGACGTTGTACCGATGACTCCTGTGAAGTTTCATAGAAATGTGGCAAAGGGGTTGTGAGATGAAGGCCGGACAAGAATGAAATGGCAATTTTAAAAAAAGGGCAATAACTCAACCAAAATTAGGTCAAATTAAACGCCCTCGTAATATGCGCAACAAGACGTTGTACCGATGATTCATGTGAAGTTTCATAGAAATGTGGCCAAGGGGTTGTGAGATGAAGGCCGGACAAGAATGAAATGGCAATTTTAAAAAAAGGGCAATAACTCAACCAAAATTAGGTCAAATTAATCGCCCTCGTAATATGCGCAACAAGACATTGTACCGATGACTCCTGTGAAGTTTCATAGAAATGTGGCCAAGGGGTTGTGAGATAAAGGCCGGACAAGAAATGTGGACGTACAGACAGACAGACAGACAGACAAACAAATTTAAAAAAAGGGCAATAACTCATCCAAAAGTAGGTCAAATTAAACGCCCTCGTAATATGCGCAACAAGACATTTTACCGATGACTCCTGTGAAGTTTCATAGAAATGTGGCCAAGGGGTTGTGAGATAAAGGCCGGACAAGAAATGTGGACGTACAGACAGACAGACGGCGCAGGCAAAAGCAATATGTCTCCTCCGGAGGGGGGAGACATAATTACTCATAATGAGCATTTACTCCATTTGTCACAATGTTTTAAAGTCTAAAGGGAATTTAACATAAACACTTAATGGGCTCGCCGATTGCCGTATGAATTCGTTAAACATCGGTTTTGTTCATGGTCTTGTTGGTCATTTCAATCGAACATTACTGGTAAGTCAACGGACAAAACCAATCTCTTACGATTTCGGACGGAAACAGGCGAACATATATGCTTTTAATGAATACCGACCTCGTTCAATATCGCGAGCGCTTGATTGATAACCCTCGTCGTTTCCGAGTGAGATGCCGGGGCTCTATAAACAGTATTAGAACCTGTCGACATGGCTGATAGTCAGTATCGCACAATGGAAAGGCAATTGTTGTGATCAGGATCTCATCAGCTACCCTTAAATGAATTTGAAATGCGCAAGGCGAGCATCGGACGTATTTCAGGTAGTGAAACAGGGCGGCGAACCAGATTCTTCAAAGTTCACTTTCGTCACGAGGTCAGTGATTCAATTTGGTCCATATATTGAGTACCATATTCATTAAAATATGTAAGGATTCATTAGCTATACTTAAGGAGAGAAAAGATATACCGATGTCACGGACATGAATTAACATATGTAAGGATTCATTAACCATAGTTAAGGAGACAAAAGATATACCGATGTCACGGGCATAGATCAAAATGTTAACTAATTATTCGTTATATATTAACACAGCCATCTGGCTAAATGGAGTTTCATGTCGTTTTTAAAAGTTGTTCACTTAATTCACGACTAACAACACATAACTATATTCATCACCCCTTATGAGATAAACCAGTATAAGGTTATTATACTAGCATTTATACTATTTTATAGAGATGTTCCATGTTTAACCTGCACGTTTTCAAAGCCGTCTACTGCAGTTTAATTAGTATTAACAGTTAAACATGTTTAATAAGCGGGGTCTGGTGGCATCTGGCGATGTTGGTGACTAGTTGAATATATGAACAGTGAAGATACTGACGACCCCTCACAGTCTTAACACAGTCCAAACGGCATACCAATATAGTGATACAATCGAGAGACGCCTCCCTAGTAAAGGGACACAACTCGTTAGACGAGGCACTAATAAAGGGAGATTACCTATCCATGTGACGGTTTTCGATGATTTGATTCCGTTTGCCATCATTGGTCAACACTTTCAATCATCCTCACAATATCCAATGTATGTCAATGTTAAATGTACACTCAATGTTAAACAATCCAGTTAGAAATAAGTATACAATAATCTAATAACGATCGATGTATAACAGTGCAATAAACAATCAATGTTAAGCCATGTACGGCCAAACTATCATTAGCATACGAAAGCGGAACCGTTTCATAAATATCTAAATATCCATAGATAAAACACACTTTTAAACGACACGCCGAATACTTGTCAACTCAATAATGAATTCAATTTGGACACAAAGAGTCAACGCTTAAATCATTATAGTTATTTAGTAACTTTAATAAAACGAACAGTCTTCTATGTCGAAATGTTATGAAGTTACTTAGAAAGATTCATATTTGCATAATGCAGTAAATTTATTAAGTAACTAGGAAAGTCTAATATTTGCAGAATGCAGTAATGTTATGAAGCTACTAGGAATGTCTCATATATGCCTAATGCAGTAAATAAAGGAGTCATGGTTAAAAGACGGATCACCTTGTCCTATATTAACTATATTAACTATATTAACTATATTAACTATGGGACAATTGACCGCAGGGACATCATGTCGACAATAGCGATAGCTTACAATGTCGATAAATACCAGTTAAGACAGATCTTACACATGCAGTTTTTGTCAAATACGTGTTTTACTAATATACTGGGAAAACAAACTTTTAAAAGCCTTTTCTTTCAGTTGCCATGGCAACCGAATTTTCCATGGATCATAATTATTTCCTTATTAATGCACTGGTTTTGGATGAGATGTTGTTTGAAGCTTTTTGTTGGAAAATGTGAACGGACGGACAAACGACGAGGCCGACGGACGCATCATACTGCGATACGCTAAACATAAATGAGCAATACAAATTCCTACAAACAATCCGATGCCTTTTAGTCAAATTTTCATTTTAAATTTATTTTCTACTTTCGGCTTCACTATTAAATGCTTTTTAAATATACGAATTTTAACAAATTGTACCCCGCTAAAAGAAATGGCGTCTTTTGATATAATTGTCATATTTATAATAAAGTTGTGCGGTTTTGTTTTATTAATCATGATCGTGTGGCGCTCAGTTAAAACCAACGGATAGGCAATCGCGACCAGTGTAGACCCATATATGCCAGCTCAACCGCACACTTTTAATCTGGCTCTGCACTGTTCAGCAATAAGTCAAAGAAACGTGGGTATAGCAGTATCCATAGCAAGGATGTCCCGGCAAGTTGTATTCTACACATGAAACATCTATGTTAATGTGTGTATTTTACACATGAAACATCTATGTTAATGTGTGTTTTCTACACATGAAACATCTATGTTAATGTGTGTTCTCTACACATGAAACATCTATGTTAATGTGTGTTTTCTACACATGAAACATCTATGTTAATGTGTGTATTCTACACATGAAACATCTATGTTAATGTGTGTATTCTACACATGAAAAATCTATGTTATTGTGTGTTCTCTACACATGAAACATCTATGTTAATGTGTGTTTTCTACACATGAAACATCTATGTAAATGTGTGTTTTCTACACATGAAACATCCATGTTAATGTGTGTTCTCTACACATGAAACATCTATGTTAATGTGTGTTCTCTACACATGCAACATCTATGTTAATGTGTGTATTCTACACATGAAACATCTATGTTAATGTGTGTTTGCTACACATAAAAAAAAAATATCTATGTTAATGTGTGTTCTCTACACATGAAACATCTATGTTAATGTGTGGTTTCCGGAAGCACCGTTCATTGTCATGATAAGGCACACCAGGCTCCGGGTTTTACGTTTGATTGCATGGTACATGTATTTACTGAATGGTACATGTATTTACTGCATGGTACATGTATTTACTGAATGGTACATGCATTTACTGAATGGTACATGTATTTACTGCATGGTATATGAATTTACTGAATGGTACATGTATTTACTGAATGGTACATGTATTTACTGCATGGTACATGTATTTACTGAATGGTACATGTATTTACTGAATGGTACATGTATTTACTGAATGGTACATGTATTTACTGAATGGTACATGTATTTACTGCATGGTACATGTATTTACTGCATGGTTCAACTGCATGGTTCATGTATTTACTGAATGGTACATGCATTTACTGCATGGTTCATGTATTTACTGCATGGTTCATGTATTTACTGCATGGTTCATGTATTTACTGCATGGTACATGTATTTACTGAATGGTACATGTATTTACTGCATGGTACATGTATTTACTAAATGGTACATGTATTTACTGCATGGCACATGTATTTACTGAATGGCTCATGTATTTACTGAATGGTTCATGTATTTACTGAATGGTTCATGTATTTACTGAATGGTACATGTATTTACTGAATGGTACATGTATTTACTGCATTGTTCAATGGTACATGTATTTACTGAATGGTTCATGTATTTACTGCATGGTTCAATGGTACATGTATTTACTGAATGGTTTATGTATTTACTGCATGGTACATGTATTTACTGCATGGTACATGTATTTACTGAATGGTTCATGTATTTACTGCATTGTACATGTATTTACTGAATGGTTCGTGTATTTACTGCATGGTACATGTATTTACTGAATGGTACATGTATTTACTGCATGGTACATGTATTTACTGCATGGTACATGTATTTACTGAATGGTACATGTATTTACTGCATGGTACATGTATTTACTGCATGGTACATGTATTTACTGAATGGTACATGTATTTACTGCATGGTACATGTATTTACTGCATGGTTCATGTATTTACTGCATGGTACATGTATTTACTGCATGGTACATGTATTTACTGAACGGTTCATGTATTTACTGCATGGTACATGTATTTACTGAATGGTACATGTATTTACTGCATGGTACATGTATTTACTAAATGGTACATGTATTTACTGCATGGCACATGTATTTACTGAATGGCCCCTGTATTTACTGCATGGTACATGTATTTACTGAATGGTTCATGTATTTACTGAATGGTACATGTATTTACTGAATGGTACATGTATTTACTGAATGGTACATGTATTTACTGAATGGTTCATGTATTTACTGCATGGTTCAATGGTACATGTATTTACTGAATGGTTCATGTATTTACTGCATGGCACATGTATTTACTGCATGGTATATGTATTTCCTGAATGGTTCATGTATTTACTGAATGGTTCGTGTATTTACTGCATGGTACATGTATTTACTGAATGGTACATGTATTTACTGCATGGTACATGTATTTACTGAATGGTACATGTATTTACTGCATGGTACATGTATTTACTGAATGGTTCATGTATTTACTGCATGGTACATGTATTTACTTAATGGTACATGTATTTACTGAATGGTACATGTATTTACTGAATGGTACATGTATTTACTGAATGGTACATGTATTTACTGCATGGTACATGTATTTACTGAATGGTACATGTATTTACTGCATGGTACATGTATTTACTGAATGGTACATGTATTTACTGCATGGTACATGTATTTACTGAATGGTACATGTATTTACTGCATGGTACATGTATTTACTGCATGGTACATGTATTTACTGAATGGTACATGTATTTACTGCATGGTACATGTATTTACTGCATGGTACATGTATTTACTGCATGGTACATGTATTTACTGAATGGTTCATGTATTTACTGCATGGTACATGTATTTACTGAATGGTACATGTTTTTACCGCATGGTACATGTATTTACTGAATGGTTCATGTATTTACTGCATGGTACATGTATTTACTGCATGGTACATGTATTTACTGAATGGTTCATGTATTTACTGCATGGTATATGTATTTACTGAATGGTTCATGTATTTACTGCATGGTACATGTATTTACTGAATGGTTCATGTATTTACTGCATGGTACATGTATTTACTGAATGGTACTTGTATTTACTGCATGGTACATGTATTTACTGCATGGTTCATGTATGTACTGCATGGTACATGTATTTACTGCATGGTACATGTATTTACTGAATGGTATATGTATTTACTGAATGGTTCATGTATTTACTGCATGGTTCATGTATTTACTGAATGGTACATGTATTTACTGCATGGTACATGTATTTACTGAATGGTACATGTATTTACTAAATGGTTCATGTATTTACTGCATGGTACATGTATTTACTGAATGGTACATGTATTTACTGCATGGTACATGTATTTACTGAATGGTACATGTATTTACTAAATGGTTCATGTATTTACTGCATGGTACATGTATTTACTGAATGGTACATGTATTTACTGAATGGTACATGTATTTACTGCATGGTTCATGTATTAACTGCATGTATTTACTGCATGGTACATGTATTTACTGAATGGTTCATGTATTTACTGAATGGTTCATGTATTTACTGCATGGTACATGTATTTACTGAATGGTACATGTATTTACTGCATGGTTCATGTATTTACTGCATGGTTCATGTATTTACTGAATGGTTCATGTATTTACTGAATGGTACATGTATTAACTGCATTTTCAACAACTTTTCAGTGTTTCCTGGATAAGCCAAACCATATCTACCATATTCAAGTCTTTGCCGGGTATGACCCAGACGGGGATCAAACCCGCGACCTCCCACAAGCGAGGCGGACGCTCTACGACTATAACACCGAAGTGGTTCGGGTTTTACTTCAGTTGGGACAGATAATGTAACGAACGTGTTGCACTTCAGCCTTGTATATGAATACACATTAACTCCTTTAGTGTAATTAACACATCATTGCGTTGCCTTGGCGTCTCTTAGAGAGATTATGCAGATATGTTTTCAGACGTGCACGCATATGTGTCACTATTCCCCTTATTCCATTAAACATTCCAAGAAATGGCTTCCTTACAGATGCATATATAATAACATGATATGTACAATGTCAGAACGATTGTCAATGCCGAGCATTTAGTAGAGAATTGAACTTCGATTTTGAGAAAAACGAATAAATCCTGCTGCGAGTTCGCATTGAGCTAAGTAATTGAATTTACATATTTGTGAATCGTATACGCCTGTAGGTCTAGTCATATCCCAGTACTCATAACGTAACGGTAATCATATCGTTTACGCCTGTAGGTCTTGTTATATCCCAGTACTCATAACGTAACGGTAATCATATCGTTTACGCCTGTAGGTCTAGCTATATCCCAGTACTCATAACGTAACGGTAATCATATCGTTTACGCCTGTAGGTCTAGTTATATCCCAGTACTCATAACGTAACGGTAATCATATCGTTTACGCCTGTAGGTCTAGCTATATCCCAGTACTCCTAACGTAACGGTAATCATATCGTTTACGCCTGTAGGTCTAGTTATATCCCAGTACTTATAACGTAACGGTAATCATATCGTTTACGCCTGTAGGTCTAGTTATATCCCAGTACTCATAACGTAACGGTAATCATATCGTTTACGCCTGTAGGTCTTGTTATATCCCAGTACTTATAACGTAACGGTAATCATATCGTTTACGTCTGTAGGTCTTGTCATATCCCAGTACTCCTAACGTAACGGTAATCATATCGTTTACGTCTGTAGGTCTTGTCATATCCCAGTACTCCTAACGTAACGGTAATCATATCGTTTACGCCTGTAGGTCTAGCTATATCCCGGTACTCCTAACGTAACGGTAATCATATCGTTTACGCCTGTAGGTCTTGTTATATCCCAGTACTTATAACGTAACGGTAATCATATCGTTTACGCCTGTAGGTCTAGTTATATCCCAGTACTCATAACGTAACGGTAATCATATCGTTTACGCCTGTAGGTCTTGTTATATCCCAGTACTCCTAACGTAACGGTAATCATATCGTTTACGCCTGTAGGTCTTGTTATATCCCAGTACTCCTAACGTAACGGTAATCATATCGTTTACGCCTGTAGGTCTAGTTATATCCCAGTACTTATAACGTAACGGTAATCATATCGTTTACGCCTGTAGGTCTTGTTATATCCCAGTACTTATAACGTAACGGTAATCATATCGTTTACGCCTGTAGGTCTTGTTATATCCCAGTACTTATAACGTAACGGTAATCATATCGTTTACGCCTGTAGGTCTTGTTATATCCCAGTACTTATAACGTAACGGTAATCATATCGTTTACGCCTGTAGGTCTAGTTATATCCCAGTACTCATAACGTAACGGTAATCATATCGTTTACGCCTGTAGGTCTTGTTATATCCCAGTACTCCTAACGTAACGGTAATCATATCGTTTACGCCTGTAGGTCTTGTTATATCCCAGTACTCCTAACGTAACGGTAATCATATCGTTTACGCCTGTAGGTCTAGTTATATCCCAGTACTCATAACGTAACGGTAATCATATCGTTTACGCCTGTAGGTCTTGTTATATCCCAGTACTCATAACGTAACGGTAATCATATCGTTTACGCCTGTAGGTCTTGTTATATCCCGGTACTCCTAACGTAACGGTAATCATATCGTTTACGCCTGTAGGTCTAGTTATATCCCAGTACTCATAACGTAACGGTAATCATATCGTTTACGCCTGTAGGTCTTGTTATATCCCAGTACTTATAACGTAACGGTAATCATATCGTTTACGTCTGTAGGTCTTGTCATATCCCAGTACTCCTAACGTAACGGTAATCATATCGTTTACGTCTGTAGGTCTTGTCATATCCCAGTACTCCTAACGTAACGGTAATCATATCGTTTACGCCTGTAGGTCTAGCTATATCCCGGTACTCCTAACGTAACGGTAATCATATCGTTTACGCCTGTAGGTCTTGTTATATCCCAGTACTTATAACGTAACGGTAATCATATCGTTTACGCCTGTAGGTCTTGTTATATCCCAGTACTTATAACGTAACGGTAATCATATCGTTTACGCCTGTAGGTCTTGTTATATCCCAGTACTTATAACGTAACGGTAATCATATCGTTTACGCCTGTAGGTATTGTTATATCCCAGTACTTATAACGTAACGGTAATCACATCGTTTACCCACAGTTAACTATTTGAACTGAATCTGTCGTCTTTGACAGAATGCCTAAAAATACCAAAGAAAAATGATTAAAAAATCAACATTAAATCTAGAATAAAGTTAAATATTTGCGACAAGTGTGGATCCAGTTCACCCTTCTCATCAGCGCAGTCTGATCAGGCGTTGCACCGTTCAATTCGACTAACAATTACGTTTAGGTTAGCTTTACTCGAACACCGTTCAATTCTATTAACAATTACGTTTATGTTAGTTTAACTCGAACACCGTTCAATTCTACCAACAATTACGTTTAGGTTAGATTTGCTCGAACACCGTTCAATTCGACTAACAATTACGTTTAGGTTAGATTTACTCGAACACCGTTCAATTCGACTAACAATTACGTTTATGTTAGCTTTACTCGAACACCGTTCAATCCGACTAACAATTACGTTTATGTTAGTTTAACTCGAACACCGTTCAATTCTACTAACAATTACGTTTATGTTAGTTTTACTCGAACACCGTTCAATTCTACTAACAATTACGTTTATGTTAGTTTTACTCGAACACCGTTCAATTCTACTAACAATTACGTTTATGTTAGTTTTACTCGAACACCGTTCAATTCGACTAACAATTACGTTTACGTTAGATTTACTCGAACACCGTTCAATTCATGCACATAGTATGTATTCATCGTATAAATCACGCAGTATACTCTTTCTTTATTTATTATAATAGTGATTTCAGTCAGTTAAGAAAATCACCAATTCAAAACACTTCACATCACTCCAATATTTGAAACCCTCATACAATGTGTTCAATCAAACATCTTTTATACACGGTGTTCACAATAATTAGACTGACTAATAACACTTTAATTCCAATATTTCATCATTCCAATCGTTCCGAAATATCAAGTACTTATGAATAAGCAATGTTCTGTCACGTGACCAAAACTCATCGATCACGTGGCGTTTATTCCAATCCTTAGATTTAATTAGTCGAATAATAATTACATTTGAAGATTTATTTTACTCTGCTTTAAACATTTGAAGATTTATTTCACGGCAACTGTTCACTTATTCATGATCCCTGGGTAACAAACCCGTACTAAGCTAGAAAATGTGCATTGCCCAAGGAAACTTAACCATGACCGCCGCACACCTGGTATCGAACCCGGTCCGCCCGGTTCAAAGTCCCCTTAGTTAACCACTCGACCGAGGCGAAGTCCTACATGTGAGTAAATGACTTGCATGGGAAACCATTCTTAGGGTACAAATGGAATCTGCTTCTGATTTCTGGAAATATTCCCGACTAATTGCCGACAGTGCGGATGCGATTGTTGATCTTGATCTACAATTATCACACATGCATTAAGGTTGGATATCGTAGAGCAAAACTCAATAATAAATTAATTTAATGAAATAGAAATGGTAGTTACTCTCCGAACTGTCAACCCATTTATAATAAATGAAAAATTTGAAAAATTAAAAAAGAGAATTAAAGCTATTTTTGTTTAACACGGATGTGCCCCTGCCATCGCCCGTAACAGCCTTATAATGGAACAATATATCCTCGTGAAAAGACAATCCAGAGCAGTTATTTAACTTTCTTTCAACTAAGAAATCATGCAGTCGAAGCAAGTCTTTAATGAAATCCTCTTTATGAAAAGAAAGTACATCAATAGTCACTGATACACGACTAACATGCATTTCAAGCAAGTCGTGAAATTCAGATCTTGAAAAGGAAAAAATAGAACCAAACTAAATAATGGTTAGCATTCATTTTAGCAAATCGACTAATCAATTCTTTGATTTTATGTTCAACTTATGAACACTGCATTCGGGTTATTGCATTTTAAGTCGTATTTACTATAGAAAGGTAGAACTAATAACTCTTAGCAAGCTTGTTCACGCATGTGACGTCTGATAACTATCCGATACAATGAATGGATTCTCCATTAATGAAAGTGTTAATAATCACAGTATAATCAATGTGAAAACAAATTATATCCAGAATAAGACAGCGTTTGAACTTTCAGCAACAACGTAGATTTTTTAAAATTTAAAACATTGTTGAAAAGAGAATATTGGTCACTGTGAACGATGCCTCATTTTACACACCAACAAAACACACTATAATGATTGCTATGACATTTAATCATGGGACTTATATCCATGATTAATATAGAAATCCTACGGGACTCTTAAAAAAATAGGTTAGAATGAAACCCGGGAATAAATACATCGCTATATAACACACGCCACACGAAAACCAACAAATCACGCAGACAAGTCTGCATCTCTCCGTCTGCCGTCCAGTCAAATAACCATCATTAAAGTTTCCGGGGAAAAACACGACAAATGAAAGCGACGGCAAAAGTATGGAATTTGATCCTAACTTTTACCATAAATAACAAAAACCTCGAATGTCCGTTTTCGTCGTGTGTTCAGATTATATGGTCATGGATGTTTTATTATCTGATGGAATGTCCGTTTTCGTCGTGTGTTCAGATTATATAGTGATGGATCAGGGACGTAGATAAAAGGGATAAATAACTAAATTATATACTAAAATATCACCCGTGCCAATATTTGTAGCAAGTAAAACTCAAAAACTATTCAAGATATGAAAATGAAAAGAATATTTTCTGGAAGTTTAAACATTCTTTTATTGCAGTAGATAAAATTATTTTAATATACTACAGGTTTTGATACTATGTTATCCTTATGAAAAATGTCAGTCTATTAATTTTTGGAAAAAAATAAAATAATTCAGAAATCCCAATATCCGTGTCTTTTAAACCAGTCATTGTTCAAAATACAAAGAAATTCCAGTTGTTCATTATATCTCTAACTTTAGTTGAAATGTTAAGCTTTCAGAATATGTACGTTTTGTTTTTGTGCCAAATGTGACTTCAAAGTTTTATTTGCTACAAAATGTGAACATTTTGACAATTTTATTTCTATGTGTGATATTTTAACCAGATAACAGGTGTACAGATGGAGTTGCCTATCCCTCTTATCTACGTCCCTGTGATGGATGTTTTATTATCTGATGGAATGTCCGTTTTCGTCGTGTGTTCAGATTATATAGTGATGGATGTTTTATTACCTGATGGAATGTCCGTTTTCGTCGTGTGTTCAGATTATATGGCCATGGATGTGTTATTACCTGATGGAATGTCGGTTTTCGTCGTGTGTTCAGATTGTATGGTCATGGATGTTTTATTATCTGATGGAATGTCCGTTTTCGTCGTGTGTTCAGATTATATGGTCATGGATGTTTTATTATCTGATGGAATGTCCTACAAGGGGCTCGGCAGAAAGGGATTAATCAAAGAACATGAAGAAGAAAGGACATACGTGTTATTATTAACCAAAATGTTCGATGTACTCAATACGTTTAAAATATTAAACAGACCAACCCCTTTAGCATAAAGAACACAATTAGTTATGAAAAGTTCTGACTGTGACCAATTTAATGTCGTGATGATTCAGCGTTCATTTATCTTATTTTAGTAACAGCCTTTATCGGTTACCTAAATATAAGTATAGGTGCTACCTATTTCGTGTAAACAAATCGTAACGGTGATGCCGGTTTTCGATACTAACCAATATCTTATTCTTGTTTCATTCCTTTATCGATTTGGTTTTGTATTATCTTATTTTATCATTTTTTGTTGATTTGAAATTTTCTTTTCATCAAATCAAAACGTGTGCCGTTAACATTCCTTGGTCCCACGGTTAACATACATTTATGGTATGGACAACTTCATACACATTGTCTGTGGACGAGAACTAAAACAGAACAAATCGTTCCATTTCCATTGGAGGTTTATCAATATTGAAAGTCAATACCTAAAGTATATAAGTTAGGTGATTTCCGAAGTTGTAAAAGATTGGTGGAATGGACATATGATGATGAACAATGAAGCAGCTCGTGGCCAAAATGGAATGTACACCAAGTCATCTGAATGTCAAATTGAATACTTGAAAATACCATTCTGTGTGTGGACGGAACTACTTTTTGTGACGAGTCCCTTACGTTTTATATTGATATGGAGTTTATATATTAATACGCCAATCTATCATAGACATCACACGGTGGTGGTATTACTGGATTTCCCAGGCGGGCTTTTATTCACTCAATCTTCACAGAATACGAACACTAGGCGGGACTTTAAATCATTGGCCGCTAACAAAGGGTCGTCAACACGCTCACTTCACACCAAATACACGTAATTCAATCGTGGTAACAGAAAGAGTAATGTCCGTTTGGAAATATGTCACAACATTCATGAGCAAACGGTGGTCATCATGATAAGTACTCGCCGTAAACATTGAAATGTCACAGCCACGTCACAGAATGTCCATTGAACAAGAATCAACCGTAACGTAATTATCAACACGTAACGTAATTATCAACCGTAACGTAATTATCAACCGTAACATAATTATCAACCGTAACGTAATTATCAACACGTAACATAATTATCAACCGTAACGTAATTATCAACCGTAACGTAATTATCAACACGCAACGAAATTATCAACACGTAACATACTTAACAACCGTAACGTAATTATCAACACAACAACCGTAACGTAATTATCAACCGTAACGTAATTATCAACACGTAACGTAATTATCAACCGTAACGTAATTATCAACACGTAACGTAATTATCAACCGTAACGTAATTATCAACACGTAACCTAATTATCAACCGTAACGAAATTATCAACTGTAACGTAATTATCAACCGTAACGTAATTATCAGCACGTAACGTAATTATCAACCGTAACGTAATTATCAACACGTAACGTAATTATCAACCGTAACGTAATTATCAACACGTAACGTAATTATCAACCGTAACCATCGTCGGACAAACAAATGTGTTGATCTCTCTTCTCGCTATACGTGGCATGAAGCATAACACCACCAGTAACCTAGGTGATTTAAAGTTTAAACATGATTGAAAACGTGCTCATCGCTTCAGTAAGCATCAGTCTACAACGATACTATCTTTAACAACATAATACAATGTGTAAACACGTTTGTTAATTTGTCCATCCCTTCGGCAACGATCAGTATCCGAAAATATAATCTTTAACAATGTGTTGCAATGTTTAAACATGATTGTAAATTAGATCATCGCTTCAACAACGGTTGAGCAAAGGATCTATTCCCCGGATTCATCAGTAGGAGCTCGTTGTGTTGTGTCTTGTGATATAGCATGATACAACTAACGCTCGACAATCACCGCTTCTCTATCTCGTTTACTTATATGGGTTATCTCCCCTGGTGTATACCTTACGATTTGATTGGCTGACGCATAGGTCAATCTGAGACGACCTGTATAAGGCAGTCATCATATCTGTTTACGAGCGAGCAAGGTCTATGTCTGGTTTTAATGAGATTGTTCAAAAACATTTAATTAGTGCTCCATGAAAACCAACATAAGCGTACTTATTACACGTTAGGAATATTATCTACATTTCTTTAAACCGGATAGGAGTAGTTGACGAACAGTCTGAGTCTGTAGTCTGATGAGACTGCGTGTATGCGCAAACTGGTCGGGTTATACAGTGGTCGGGATATACAGTGGTCGGAAACGCCTTAATGGTTTCGCAGTGCACTTATCATTTCTTTTGTTATTTTAAATGTGACAGGGAAGTGCTTAATGACACATACGTTCTTCTAGCTCTGTCCCATTGTTGCAAATGTACCTCGATTAACAAATATTGAATGATGTTTGTATAGGGCTATCCTGTACACAATATAGAGAAAGTAGTTTTAAACAGATGACTATTTTCGGAAATGTCGAGAATGCTTGAACCATCTTTGTAAATGGTCACCAAAGTGAGACTTCTGTAATTTTGTTATTAAATTAAAACAGCAAGATAAGAAGTTATCATGTTCAAAATTAGCAAATATAAGCTAACCCCGCACTCAGGCGTCATACTATCGTATAGTATTGGAACAACATGAGCGATGATCCAATAAAACCAACTGTTACAGATTACATGGTTTGTATACGGACCTGCTCGTGCATCCATACTAAAGGATAAAACCAGATACTAATTGAAGGACGATTCTAAAAACCGTCTATGACAACTCGGCGCACAATGCAGAAAATGTTAAGATTGCGAGCATCTATACTGATCGTAATTTCATTACGGTTGGTTTTCAAAAAGCGCCGCTTAATTATTAATTTTATTAATAAATTATGATTTAAAATATGACATAGCATGATTTATATGGAGGATCTTACATGAGTGCTTATTTGTTATTGTTTTTATGAAACGAGTCGACTGAAATAATATGACGCGAGGCTCTGCAAAAAAACAAATAAGCACGAATGTAAGATTCTATTTATGACATAACACCATAAAAAGATTGTTTTCAATCTTTAAATCGATCTTTCTTCGTCCTCATATAAACAGTGACCGAAGTTCACCCCGATGTTCTGATGCATACTTCCACTGTAAAAAGTAGTCCCTATCAATAACCTTTTGATTATATACAAAATTAGCAACAAGATAAATGAAATTAACATTTTTTAACATTTCATTTATCGAGATTTTTTCTCTTTAAACAATATTTTTAATAAATGCCGAAATTCAGAACAATTGTAATCAATATGCTGTCATTTAAAGTGATGTCACACTGGAGTGACGTCACATACGTGCTGTGAGTCGGCTATTTATGGAACTAGTTACATACTGCTTTATGTCACTGGAGTGCAAGTTATGTGATAAACTAATATATATGACATAGCATGATTTTTACTAAAATATTACAACCATAAACCAGTTAGCAATGCTGTTTTTTTTTTTTTTTTTTTATTGCTTCACATTTCCAGCAATACAAAATGAAATAACCATACAAATAGTGCCTACATTAAAAACAAACTTTTGTTTTATTTTTACAAGACTTTGAACATTCCCTTTCCCACCTGCAGACGCATTTCGACGCATCTAGAGCAAACGACTGTTGAGAACATTGTGGCAAAATGAGAAATTGATCATGCTCGTTTTGCCACGATGTTCTCAAATTCATTCAATAAGTATACTTTGAATTATATTTTTCCCCCATCTTTTTGCCTTGTTATGTCGTCTGCTCCAACTTATTTTTATGTGGGAATGGGCTTAGTACTAATCAACCAGTGTGTGTGATTAAACTAAACAAATATAACCAAACACGTAAAACAGTCGATACTACCACAGTTTCCATAGTGTAGAACTTGAAGCCAGGAACAAGTATGTATTGTTACGATAGTCCCTTCTGGAAGGAGTTGACTGTAAGAAGTTTTCCAAATCAGCCCGCGCCTACACGCAGTTTGATCAGGACCTTCTCTCTGTGTCATCAAGTCGTAAAAGCATACCGGAAATCTAACCCAAACCAGTTCAGACGAATAAACCCGGAAAGGTCAATTATATGATTTGGTGGTTATTACTATGAATTTCAGATTTTTAGAAAGCCAGTTTCCGTGCAACATGTTGTTTCCTATATCAGACACTCTCTATATCAAACACACCCTATATCAGACACTCCCTATATCAGACACACCCTATATCAGACACTCCCTATATCAGACACACCCTATATCAGATACTCCCTATATCAGACACACCCTATACCAGACACACCCTATATCAGACACACCCTATATCAGACACACCCTATATCAGACACTCCCTATATCAGACACTCCATATATCAGACACTTCCTATATCAGACACTCCCTATATCAGACACTCCCTATATCAGACACACTCTATATCAGACACACCCTATATCAGACACTCCCTATATCAGACACTCCCTATATCAGACACTCCCTATATCAGCCACTCCCTATATCAGCCACTCCCTATATCAGACACACCCTATATCAGACACTCCCTATATCAGACATTCCCTATAGCAGACCCTATATCAGACACTCCCTATATCAGACACTCCCTAACAAATAGCAACATACCGGAAAACGAGACGATTTATCATCATCTTCTCCGGTAAGAATGACCGACACTCCCACGAACATTACCGATCATTAACGACCACAAACGGACATCGCAGAGACAGTATGTCAGTCACATGACCGCGTTTCGTAGATGATCGGTACTGCTGGTAACCGTATCCTAACACCACTGAATCATTCGTCATCTGTACGGCTGGTAACCGTATCCTGACACCACCGAATAAGTCGTCATCGCATACAAAATAATACAGAATTGTGGGGATAACATAGCCTCGCTGGCGGTCAGAAGTAATGGTTGATTGATCAGTTATATCACGGCGTTTCCTGGATAACTTACCAGTTCTACTGGTCCATTTATTCGGACAGCAGAAAGTCGGGCGGAATGTTAACAAGTCAGGCGGAATGTTAACATCGCAACGTTGAGCACTAATGAAGGCAGCCATTACTAATATTTCTAAAATGTTTGATATGACCCGGCCGGTAATAGAACCTGCCATCTCCCGCACCACGGCGGACGCTCTACCACTACACCTCCGAGGAGGTCCGGTAATAGAACCTGCCATCTCCCGCACCACGGCGGACGCTCTACCACTACACCTCCGAGGAGGTCCGGTAATAGAACCTGCCATCTCCCGCACCACGGCGGACGCTCTACCACTACACCTCCTAGCAGGTCCGGTAATAGAACCTGCGATCTCCCGCACCACGGCGGACGCTCTACCACTACACCTCCTAGCAGGTCCGGTAATAGAACCTGCGATCTCCCGCACCACGGCGGACGCTCTACCACTACACCTCCGAGGCGGTCCGGTAATAAAACTTGCGATCTCCCGCACCACGGCGGACGCTCTACCACTACACCTCCGAGGCGGTCCGGTAATAGAACCTGCGATCTCCCGCACCACGTCGGACGCTCTACCACTACACCTCCGAGGCGGTCCGGTAATAGAACCTGCGATCTCCCGCACCACGGCGGACGCTCTACCACTACACCTCCGAGGCGGTCCGGTAATAGAACCTGCGATCTCCCGCACCACGGCGGACGCTCTACCACTACACCTCCGAGGCGGTCCGGTAATAAAACCTGCGATCTCCCGCACCAAGGCGGACGCTCTACCACTACACCTCCGAGGCGGTCCTGTAATAGAACAGGCGGTCCGGTAGTACTGGTAACTTACATTTGTTACGCCTTAAAGTAACATATTGTACTCGTGTAAGAGTAAAGTCACAGATTGTACTCATGTAAGGATGAAGTCACATATTGTACTCGTGTAAGGGTAAAGTCACATATTGTACTCGTGTAAGTATAAAGTCACATATTGTACTCGTGTAAGAGTAAAGTCACATATTGTACTCGTGTAAGAGGAAAGTCAAAGATTGTACTCGTGTAAGGATAACGTCACATATTGTACTCGTGTAAGAGTTAAGTCACATATTGTACTCATGTAAAAGTAAAGTTACAGATTGTACTCATGTAAGGGTAAAGTCACATATTGTACTCGTGTAAGGGTAAAGTCACAGATTGTACTCGTGTAAGAGTAAAGTCACAGATTATACTCTTGTAAGAGTAAAGTCACATATTGTACTCGTGTAAGAGTAAAGTCACAGATTGTACTCTTGTAAGAGTAAAGTCACATATTGTACTCGTGTAAGAGTAAAGTCACAGATTGTACTCGTGTAAGAGTAAAGTCACATATTGTACTCGTGTAAGAGTAAAGTCACAGATTGTACTCATGTAAGGATGAAGTCACATATTGTACTCGTGTAAGGGTAAAGTCACATATTGTACTCGTGTAAGGGTAAAGTCACATATTGTACTCGTGTAAGGGTAAAGTCACAGATTGTACTCGTGTAAGAGTAAAGTCACAGATTATACTCGTGTAAGTGTAAAGTCACATATTGTACTCGTGTAAGTGTAAAGTCACAGATTGTACTCGTGTAAGGATAAAGTCACATATTGTACTAGTGTAAGGGTAAAGTCAGATATTGTACTCGTGTAAGGGTAAAGTCACATATTGTACTCGTGTAAGGGTAAAGTCACATATTGTACTCGTGTAAGGGTAAAGTCACAGATTGTACTCGTGTAAGGGTAAAGTCACATATTGTACACGTGTAAGAGTAAAGTCACATATTGTACTCGTTTAAGGGTAAAGTCACATATTGTACTCGTGTAAGGATAAAGTCACATATTGTACTCGTGTAAGGGTTAAGTCATATATTGTACTCGTGTAAGGGTTAAGTCATAGATTGTACTCGTGTAAGGATAAAGTCACATATTGTACTCGTGTAAGGATAAAGTCACATATTATACTCGTGTAAGGGTTAAGTCATATATTGTACTCGTGTAAAGGTAAAGTCACAGATTGTACTCGTGTAAGGATAAAGTCACAGATTGTACTCGTGTAAGGATAAAGTCACATATTGTACTCGTGTAAGAGTAAAGTCATAGAGTGTACTCGTGTAAGGGTAAAGTCACATATTGTACTCATGTAAGGGTAAAGTCACAGATTATACTCGTGTAAGGGTAAAGTCACATATTGTACTCGTGTAAGAGTAAAGTCACATATTATACTCGTGTAAGGGTTAAGTCATAGATTGTATTCGTGTAAGAGAAAAGTCACATGTTGTACTCGTGTAAGAGTAAAGTCATAGATTGTACTCGTGTAAGAGTAAAGTCACATATTGTACTCGTGTAAGAGTAAAGTCAAAGATTGTACTCTTGTAAGAGTAAAGTCACATATTATATTTGTGTAAGGGTAAAGTCACATATTGTAATCGTGTAAGAGTAAAGTCATAGATTGTACTCATGTAAGAGTTGAGTCACATATTATACTCGTGTAAGAGTAAAGTCACATATTATACTCGTGTAAGAGTTAAGTCATATATTGTACTCGTGTAAGAGTAAAGTTACATATTATACTCGTGTAAGAGTAAAGTCACATATTATACTCGTGTAAGAGTTAAGTCATATATTGTACTCGTGTAAGAGTAAAGTCACATATTATACTTGTGTAAGGGTAAAGTCACATATTGTACTCGTGTAAGAGAAAAGTCACTGATTGTACTCGTGTAAGGGTAAAGTCACATATTGTACTCGGGTAAGGGTAAAATCACATATTGTACTCGTGTAAGAGTAAAGTCACATATTATACTCGTGTAAGGGTTAAGTCATATATTGTATTCGTGTAAGAGAAAAGTCACATATTGTACTCGTGTAAGAGTAAAGTCATAGATTGTACTCGTGTAAGAGTAAAGTCACATATTGTACTCGTGTAAGAGTAAAGTCAAAGATTGTACTCTTGTAAGAGTAAAGTCACATATTATATTTGTGTAAGGGTAAAGTCACATATTGTACTCGTGTAAGAGTAAAGTCATATATTGTACTCGTGTAAGAGTAAAGTTACATATTATACTCGTGTAAGAGTAAAGTCACATATTATACTCGTGTAAGAGTTAAGTCATATATTGTACTCGTGTAAGAGTAAAGTCACATATTGTACTCGTGTAAGAGTAAAGTCACATATTGTACTCGTGTAAGGGTGAAGTCACATATTGTACTCGTGTAAGAGTAAAGTCACAGATTGTACTCATGTAAGAGTAAAGTCACATATTATACTTGTGTAAGAGTAAAGTCACAGATTGTACTCGTGTAAGTGTAAAGTCACATATTGTACTCGTGTAAGAGTTAAGTCACATATTGTACTCGTGTAAGAGTTAAGTCACATATTGTACTCGTGTAAGAGTTAAGTCATATATTGTACTCGTGTAAGAGTTAAGTCATAGATTGTACTCATGTAAGGGTTAAGTCATAGATAGTACTCGTGTAAGAGTAAAGTCATAGATAGTACTCGTGTAAGGATAAAGTCATCGATTGTACTCGTGTAAGGGTAAAGTCATAGATTGTACTCGTGTAAGGGTAAGTCACATATTGTACTCGTGTAAAAGTAAAGTCACACATTGTACTCGTGTAAGGATAAAGTCATAGATTGTACTCGTGTAAGGGTTAAGTCATAGATTGTACTCGTGTAAGGGTAAATTCATAGATTGTACTCGTGTAAGGGTAAAGTCATAGATTGTACTCGTGTAAGGGTAAAGTCATAGATTGTTCTCGTGTAAGAGTAAAGTCACACATTGTACTCGTGTAAGGATAAAGTCATAGATTGTACTCGTGTAAGGGTAAAGTCATAGATTGTACTCGTGTAAGGGTAAAGTCATAGATTGTACTCGTGTAAGGGTAATGTCATAGATTGTACTCGTGTAAGGGTAAAGTCATAGATTGTACTCGTGTAAGGGTAAAGTTATAGATTGTACTCGTGTAAGGATAAAGTCATAGATTGTACTCGTGTAAGGGTAAAGTCATAGATTGTACTCGTGTAAGGGTAAAGTCATAGGTTGTACTCGTGTAAGGGTAAAGTCATAGATTGTACTCGTGTAAGGGTAAAGTCATAGATTGTACTCGTGTAAGGGTAAAGTCATAGATTGTACTCGTGTAAGCGTAAAGTCACATATTGTACTCGTGTAAGAGTAAAGTCACATATTATACTCGTGTAAGTGTAAAGTCACATATTGTACTCGTGTAAGGGTAAAGTCACATATTGTACTCGTGTAAGATTAAAGTCACATATTATACCTGTGTAAGGGTAAAGTCACATATTGTACTCGTGTAAGAGTAAAGTCACATATTCTACTCGTGTAAGTGTAAAGTCACATATTGTACTCGTGTAAGGGTAAAGTCACATATTGTACTCGTGTAAGAGTAAAGTCACATATTATACCTGTGTAAGGGTAAAGTCATAGATTGTACTCGTGTAAGGGTAAAGTCATAGATTGTACTCGTGTAAGAGTAAAGTCATAGATTGTACTCGTGTAAGGATAAAGTCATAGATTGTACTCGTGTAAGGGTAAAGTCATAGATTGTACTCGTGTAAGGGTAAAGTCATAGATTGTACTCGTGTAAGGGTTAAGTCATAGATTGTACTCATGTAAGGATAAAGTCATAGATTGTACTCGTGTAAGGGTAAAGTCATAGATTGTACTCGTGTAAGGGTAAAGTCATAGATTGTACTCGTGTAAGGGTAAAGTCATATATTGTACTCGTGTAAGGGTAAAGTCACAAGTCAACAATTTAGCAGCTCCTGTCTCAAACTCTCACATATAACAGTGTACCGGAAATAGAGACAATATATCACCATGGAAACGTCTCATGCTCCTCGTATTGTCTTTTCATTATAACTGACTGCCAAAACGTTAATGAGGATTGTCGCGTTCTTCATTCATAAAACTTGTTACACTTTGTTACAACATACACACTCTTCTGCATCAAAGAACGTTAGACAACAGTCTGGGAAAACAAGATATAGTTCATCCAGATCTGTTCAGTCATTGCAACAATTCAACTTTAATGTGGATGTATCAGATGCAAAGGAAAATAGTGTTCGTTATGTTTAATTCATCCTTCACTATGTTTTTAATATGAAACAGTATGACAAAATAAGACAGTATTCATCATGAGCCATTCATCCTTTTGCCACAATGTTTTAATCTCTATTCAAAGATGAACTTACATTTGGGCGCATCAGACAACTTCAAACAACGTTAGTTATAATACAAAACTCTTTCGTTGAGAAAATTAAATATAATTGTGTAGTTCTATATTAGTATGCATTAGCGCGTGTGTGTGTGTGTGTGTGTGTGTGCATGGTACATAATCATAATACGTGAATGAATAATTGACAAGGAATACAAACATAAACAACATTGCTTTCTCATCTTTTATTTAAACCAGGAAATCAAATCACAACCTTTATTGCCACATAAACTACGATTAATTTGACCACAGTAACAATCGTGTTATTCCAAGATTACCACACATTGTTACTGTCATTATACCTCGATCACATAGAACTGTTACTGTCATTATACCTCGATCACATAGAACTGTTTCTGTCATTATACCTCGATCACATAGAACTGTTACTGTCATTATACCTCGATCACATATAACTGTTACTGTCATTATACCTCGATCACATAGAACTGTTACTGTCATTATATCTCGATCACATAGAACTGTTACTGTCATTATACCTCGATCACATAGAACTGTTACTGTCATTATACCTCGATCACATAGAACTGTTACTGTCATTATACCTCGATCACATAGAACTGTTACTGTCATTATACCTCGATCACATAGAACTGTTAGTGTAATTATACCTCGATCACATAAACTGTTTAAATCAAACCTATTCAGGCGACCAGTGTATTCCCAAATTAACCTACACAAGCGACCATTGTATGCCCAAATTAACCCACACAGGCGACCAGTGTAGGTCCAAATTAACCTACACAGGCGACCAGTGTATGCCCAAATTAACCTACACAGGCGACCAGTGTATGCCCAAATTAACCTACACAGGCGACCAGTGTATGCCCAAATCAACCTACACAGGCGGCCAGTGTACGCCCAAATTAACCCACAACGGCGACCAGTGTAGGTCCAAATTAACATACACAGGCGACCAGTGTATGCATAAATCAACCTGAACAGGTCGCAAGTTTATGTTCAAATCAAGATACACAGGATACCAGTGTAGGCCCAAAGCAACCTGAACAGGTGGCACATTTATGCCCAAATCAACCTACACAGGCGACCAGTGTAGGCCCAAATCAACCTACACAGGCGACCAGTGTAGGCCCAAATCAACCTACACAGGCGACCAGTGTAGGCCCAAATCAACCTACACAGGCGACCAGTGTAGGCACAAATCAACCTACACAGGCGACCAGTGTAGGCCCAAATTAACCCATACAGGCGAGTACCGAAGAGTACCGAATTGTGTTCGAGATAAGCCGAACTGGCTCGAAGGTTATCGGATGAGAGTGATATAAGCCGAACTGGCTCGAAGGTTATCGGATGAGAGTGATATAAGCCGAACTGGCTCGAAGGTTATCGGATGAGAGTGATATAAGCCGAACTGGCTCGAAGGTTATCGGATGAGAGTGATATAAGCCGAACTGACTCGAAGGTTATCGGATGAGAGTGATATAAGCCGAACTGACTCGAAGGTTATCGGATGAGAGTGATATAAGCCGAACTGACTCGAAGGTTATCGGATGAGAGTGATATAAGCCGAACTGGCTGGAAGGTTATCGGATGAGAGTGATATAAGCCGAACTGGCTGGAAGGTTATCGGATGAGAGTGATTCAATGCTAATGTTTCAATGTCTAGATCATTTCCCCAATGGCGATATCAAATTAAGATATATTATAGAAGGGGGACACACCGATACGTCATCCTGTTTATCACTGTCCATTCCGATACATTTTTGCGATTTGTAACACACACAACCTTTAATGGTTGCCAAGTGCGCGTTTTGATGCTGCTGCTTTACATAGCACACATTTTGTAAGTAAGAAAAGCAAATTCATTGTTTTCAGATACACGACAATAGGAATGCTGAGACCTCCTTGGTGTTTTAGTTACTTAAGACGTTTTGTTCAACTTGAGTGGACTATGTGGGATGCTATTCAGTGCTCAATGCGACCTAGTTTTTAACCCACATTGACCTAGTTTTTAACCCACATTGACCTAGTTTTTTTTACCCACATTGACCTAGTTTTTAACCCAGATTGACCTAGTTTTTAACCCCACATTGACCTAGTTTTTAACCCACATTAACCTAGTTTTTTACCCACATTGACCTAGTTTTTAACCACATTGACCTATTTTTTAACCCACATTGACCTATTTTTTAACCCACATTGACCTAGTTCAAGCATGTACTAAACTTGATTGAAATTAATGTTCTAATGAACTTTCATGAAAATGTGGACTCTAGATTGTTCAAAAGGTTTCTTAAACTTGACATTGTGACCTACCTTTTGACCCAACATGACCTAGTTTAGAGCTTAACCGACATTCGATGTCGATGCATGTTCTGATGACTTTTTATGAATATTGGACATACAATGCGACAAGTAATTTAAATGATATACAATACATATCTGATATAAGTTTAATTAAACACAATTTTGGTGTTTAAATGGCAATCTCAATGAAACTATAATGTGTTAAGTCTTTGAGACGACCGGACTGAGGATCGAACCCTGGAGTGTCCCTCCTAACCACTACACCATTGATGACTTTACCAATATTCGGGAACACTTACTAAACGTCTAGCCAAAATGGCCTTATTTCCGGTTATTACACTCTTAGTTATCACACAGCCACTTAACAGAGAAACAACAACAACAAAATGTCATTTATATCACGGTGCTTCCTTGGTAAGTGACCAGTACTACATGTATGCGGACACAAGTCAGTCATTCGTAATTATTACCCATAAATCCTTACAGTCAAGGAAGGAACGTTATGACTACCATCTTTAAAGTCGATGGTTTGAGCCGACAGGGGATCGAACCCGCAAACTACCACACCGAGGCGGACGCTCTACCACTTTACAACCGAAGGGGATAGAGTATATTGGCGAATTCATGTTTGGCTAAATTATATTCGATATCCATCTTTCTTGTACACGAGATCTATTTGAATTTCTCATAGCGGAGAATTGGGTCACAGTAAATCGTTTTTTGAACTACGCACAAATAATCTGGTGTATTAATCACATACGGACACAATTCCACAATCCCAATATCATGAGTATTAGCTCGTTAAAATGGGCAGTGCATGATAAAAGGTACAAGTTAGCATTTCTGATGAGTGTAGCTTAAGACAATATTATCACCCTACTAAGTCTAATCAGAATCCCCACAAGTTGAAATAATAATCTAACAAGCTTGAGTAAGTAATACATGAATAGTGTTTATCTTGATTAGACTACGTTGATGTACAGGCTGATGGGGATCTTTACTCTTCACATAATTCATCGTTAACATGTTCTCAGGCACAGGCGTTAACCCATTACTTCACACAGACGACATTTGACGCCTGCTGTTGCAAAAGACTTTTGAAAACATTGCAATATAAGGTGAAGTTGCTCAAAACGAGCAAGTTCACCTTTAATACAATATTTTTGAACTCTTTATCAATATAATTATTTTAGTTTTCAAGATTATTGAAATTGTTCGTCTGGTGATTGTAAAGCAGACGACTTAGAACAAATGACATGTATATATCAAGTTATGGAAATCCTTATAAATGAAAGTGTAATAATTGTTGTATAGAGTTGAAAACGTTGTGGCAAAAGGAGAATATTATGAGCAATATAAAAACAATTCAAATGTCATCTTATGTGCATGCGTCAAAATGCGTCGGCAAATGGGGAAGGGTGAACTATTTCTTACAGCTGATGAAAGGGTGAACTATTTCCTACAGTTGATAAAAGGGTGAACTATTTCCTACAGTTGATAAAAGGGTGAACTATTTCTTACAGCTCATGAAAGGGTGAACTATTTCTTACAGCTGATAAAAAGGTGAACTATTTCCTACAGCTGATGAAAGGGTAAACTATTTCCTACAGTTGATAAAAGGGTGAACTATTTCTTACAGCTGATGAAAGGGTAAACTATTTCTTACAGCTGATGAAAGGGTGAACTATTTCTTACAGCTCATGAAAGGGTAAACTATTTCTTAGAGTTGATAAAAGGGTGAACTATTTCTTACAGCTGATGAAAGGGTGAACTATTTCTTACAGCTGATAAAAGGGTAAACTATTTTTTACAGCTGATGAAAGGGTGAACTATTTCTTACAGCTGATGACAGGGTAAACTATTTCTTACAGCTGATGAAATGGTGAACTATTTCTTACAGTTGATAAAAGGGTAAACTATTTCTTACAGCTGATGAAAGGGTGAACTATCTCTTACAGCTGATGAAAGGGTGAACTATTTCCTACAGCTGATGAAAGGGTAAACTATTTCTTACAGCTGATGAAAGGGTAAACTATTTCTTACAGCTGCTGAAAGTGTAAACTATTTTTTACAGCAGATGAAAGGGTAAACTATTTCCTTCAGCTGATGAAAGGGTAAACTATTCATTACAGCTGATGAAAGGGTAAACTATTTTTTACAGCAGATGAAAGGGTAAACTATTTCCTTCAGCTGGTGAAAGGGTAAACTATTCATTACAGCTGATGAAAGGGTAAACTATTTCTTACAGCAGATGAAAGGGTAAACTATTTCTTACAGCTGATGAAAGGGTAAACTATTTCTTACAGCAGATGAAAGGGTAAACTATTTCTTACAGCTGATGAAAGGGTAAACTATTTCTTACAGCAGATGAAAGGGTAAACTATTTCCTTCAGCTGATGAAAGGGTAAACTATTCATTACAGCTGATGAAAGGGTGAACTATTTCCTACAGTTGATGAAAGGGTAAACTATTTCTTACAGCTGATGAAAGGGTAAACTATTTCTTACAGCAGATGAAAGGGTAAACTATTTCCTTACAGCAGATGAAAAGTAAAGGAATTCATAAATTCGAAATGGAGTACGAAAACAGTGTGAGAAAATGTGAAACTGTTGAGTATGATCACTTTCTCATTTCCCTAGTAATCTACTTCAGAGGCATCAGCGGTTATATCAGGACGGACGAAAAGGGAATCGAAAACATGCTCAAAGGAATTCATGAATTCGGAAAGGACTTTAATTACATTGTGAGAAAGGGAGACATTGCTGTGTTTCCTATAATTATTTACCGTGGGCGCCTTCAGAGGTGTCAACATGCGTGTATTTCAAGACTGGAGGAAAGTACATGAAAAAGGTGATCAAGAACATTGTGGGAAAACAGATACTGCTCGTTATCAGCTATTTCTCCTTTTCCTATCTGATGTTCATTTCAATCCTAAGCAAGAATTCGTGCGCAGACATGCCTCTCTCTACGCGTGTAATTATTACTTTAACGCAGACAGGTCTCTCTCTATACGTGTAATTATTACTTTAACGCAGACATGCCTCTCTCTATACGTGTAATTATTACTTTAACGCAGACATGCCTCTCTCTACGCGTGTAATTATTACTTTAACGCAGACAGGTCTCTCTCTACGCGTGGAATTATTCCTTTAACGCAGACAGGTCTCTCTACGCGTGTCATTAGTCGCCGGGCAGAAGCCCGCGACTTCTATTTTTAATAGCTTTTCGGAAATCACATGGGAGGGCGGCTTATTATTAGAAAGAAACAAATCTAGATGATTTGAACATATTACAATTGTGGTTGTTTACGAACACTAATAAATGACACATCTAAAATGAAATAAATATTCCGATTTTTTAATGTTTGCATTTTTTTTTATTTCACTCGCATTTAAGTTTTTTGTCTTATTTACGAAGACAAAAGTGGTCCCTTCAAGACGTGAACCAACACCCCCTAATGCAGACTCTTATGTGTCATCATTGAGGTCAATTTCGGATTCTCCTTTTAATAGCAATTTTAACTTACTAAATGTTGTTTTCATGTTCAAAGAGATGTCTTGATTTGTGTAGAATTCATTTAATAATGTTAATCCATGAATATCTAAAGTAGGAACTGTTTCTAAGCTAAATATAGACCCTATTCTGTTGTGTAGTTTCGTGACCTTTAACATCGATTTTCGCGCATGCGCATTTCGATATGAAAAAGCGAGTGATATTATTTTATTTTAGACAAGTATACAAGACGAATGTTTGACGCAAAGCGTCAAAGAGAAGCCGCAATATTTCGTTGTACATGTAGAAATAAGAAGAAATAAGAAAAAAAGAACATTTTTAAATCCACAAACAATAGAACAATTTAAACTGTAGACGGTAATGCTGATATATTTCTCCTTTTGAAGACTTTTGTTTTCTTCAAATTACCTCCCTTTAAAGCAATACCAGGATATTTACCTTGTGATTCGAATAAGATTGACAAACATTGAAATTATATGAATGAATACTATTATTTAAATAAGTAACAACAGCAAAATTAAATTTAAGCCAGATAAATGTGTACACATTTCGTTAATTTTTTATATAAAATTTATAAGCAAATGTTTTCATTACTACGTTCCTAATGTTTGAATAGACTAAGGAAAGTCAAGAATACATAAATAAATCAATGCAGTCTTTTCCGGCGACATTGATGCCTTGCATCAACTTTCTCTTGTAATTACTTTAACGCAGACAGGTCTCTCTCTACGCTTGGAATTATTACTTTAACGCAGACATGCCTCTCTCTACGCGTGTAATTATTACTTTAACGCAGATAGGTCTCTCTCTAGGCGTGTAATTATTACTTTAACGCAGACAGGTCTCTCTCTATACGTGTAATTATTACTTTAACGCAGACATGACTCTCTCTACTCGTGTAATTATTACTTTAACGCAGACAGGTCTCTCTCTACGCGTGGAATTATTCCTTTAACGCAGACAGGTCTCTCTCTACGCGTGTCATAATTACTTTAACGCAGACAGGTCTCTCTCTACGCTTGGAATTATTACTTTAACGCAGACAGGTCTCTCTCTACGCGTGTAATTATTACTTTAACGCAGATAGGTCTCTCTCTACGCGTGTAATTATTACTTTAACGCAGACAGGTCTCTCTCTATACGTGTAATTATTACTTTAACGCAGACATGACTCTCTCTACGCGTGTAATTATTACTTTAACGCAGACAGGTCTCTCTCTACGCGTGGAATTATTCCTTTAACGCAGACAGGTCTCTCTCTACGCATGTCATAATTACTTTAACGCAGACAGGTCTCTCTCTACGCTTGGAATTATTACTTTAACGCAGACAGGTCTCTCTCTACGCGTGTAATTATTACTTTAACGCAGACAGGTCTCTCTCTACGCGTGTCATAATTACTTTAACGCATACAGGTCTCTCTCTACGCTTGGAATTATTCCTTTAATGCCGACAGGTCTCTCTCTACGCGTGTCATAATTACATTAACGCAGACAGGCCTCTCTCTAAGTGTGTGATTATTAATATAACGCAGACAGGTCTCTCTCTACACGTGTAATTATTACTTTAACACAGACAGGCCTCTCTCTACACGTGTAATTATTACTTTAACGGAGACAGGTCTCTCACTACACGTGTAATTATTACTTTAACGCAGACAGGTCTCTCTCTACACGTGTAATTATTACTTTAACGCAGACAGGTCTCTCTCTACACGTGAAATAATTACTTTAACGCAGACAGGTCTCTCTCTACACGTGTAATTATTACTTTAACGCAGACAGGTCTCTCTCTACACGTGTAATTATTACTTTAACGCAGACAGGTCTCTCTCTATACGGGTAATTATTATTTTAACGCAGACAGGCATCTCTCTACACGTGTAATTATTACTTTAACACAGACAGGTCTCTCTCTACGCTTGGAATTATTCCTTTAACGCAGACAGGTCTCTCTCTACACGGGTAATTATTACTTTAACGCAGACAGGCCTCTCTCTACACGGGTAATTATTACTTTAACGCAGACAGGCCTCTCTCTTAGCATGTAATTATTACTTTAACGCAGACAGGCCTCTCTCTATACGGGTAATTATTACTTTAACGCAGACAGGTAACGCAGACAGGTCTCTCTCTACACGTGTAATTATTACTTTAATGCAGACAGGTCTCTCTCTACACGTGTAATTATTACTTTAACGCAGACAGGCCTCTCTCTACACGTGTAATTATTACTTTAACGCAGACAGGTCTCGCTCTACAGGTGTAATTATTACTTTAATGCAGACAGATCTCTCTCTACACGTGTCATAATTACTTTAATGCAGACAGGCCTCTCTCTATACGGGTAATTATTACTTTAACGCAGACAGGTCTCTCTCTACGCGTGTGATTATTACTTTAACGCAGACAGGTCTCTCTCTATACGTGTAATTATTACTTTAACGCAGACAGGTCTCTCTCTCTACACGTATAATTATTACTTTAACGCAGAGAGGTATCTCTCTACGCGTGTAATTATTACTTTAACGCAGACAGGTCTCTCTCTACACGTGTAATTATTACTTTAACGCAGAGATGTCTCTCTCTATATGTGTAAATATTACTTTAACGCAGACAGGTATCTCTCTATATGTGTAATTATAACTTTAACGCAGACAGGTCTCTCTCTACACGTGTAATAATTACTCTTATCTTGGTGTTCATGGAGCACAGCACAATTATTATATTTTTAATCAGATGTTGTTAAGGAAATGACTCTTAAAATACCACAACCAGCACAATACTATTGCACACTAAACAACGCATTACAAATTGAGCGCAACATTATACATGTAATTAACTATTCAAATGAATAGCAAAGACTAACTAGAGTCAGCAAGTCCAACATCTAGAGCACCTCAACCACCGTTAATGCCATTTCTAAAGGGAGAGATCATGATGCGAAATTGTCATCAGAAATCCCTGTAGTATATCAAATGAATAAACTAATGAATTGATTGAACTGTTCAAAGAAAGAAGCAAGCAAAAACATTCGACCAGTTCAAACACAATTAATGCCGGTAAATAAATGGATCATTATGCGAATTGTCGCCAGATGCCCTCATAGCCTATCGACTGAATATTAAACTATTTAATGTAATTACCTTTCTGACTGATCTCCGTGGAGAAAACCGGCGCTTCACTCCACGGTGCGTCTCGTATTTAAACTACATGTCTCAATGACACCCATTGTTGTGAGTACTCGAATTAATCTTCTCACTAAGACGATTCTCTTGAGTACCACAACATAGGAGTATAAGATCCGAAAAGGATATCACAACATGAATGACGACCGTTATCTGTATAAGGATATCACAACATGAATGACGACCGTTATCTGTATAATCTAACTATTTACTGTAATTACCTTTCTGTTTTTTCTCGCTGGTATCCTGAATCCGCATTCCGACGGCGCGTCGCTCTTTGTGTCCGGGAAGCACAGATATATTATTATTATTCCCGTACCTATTCGTTAGTCCAGTTTGCCTCGTCTGTATCACGAGACGAGTGGGATGTGTATGTAATGCCTTGTTTCGTGGTGCACGTCCATTATTGTGATTAAAGCCCGTACTCCGAGATGTGCTGGAAGAACTATCGATTAATGATCTATCACGTACCGCTACAGCAGCCCTCCCTTTAGAGAATTGATCCGCAATGACCCGGTTTGAAGTCAGGCCAATATTTTCATAAACATTGGCTTTTTGCGGCGGTGCTTGCCGCTGCTGCCCTTCTTTTGAATTTTGTGAATTATTCCTTTGGGGTTTTGCATTCCTTCTTGATTTCGTCGTTTCATAATGATCTACATTTCCAAACGATACGCCTGTAGTGAGATCACCCATTCGCTTGTGTGAGTATTTCGCCTTTCGTAACTCATTGTCATCAACACTAGAATGGGACTGAATCTCCTTATATATGTCTCGTCTCTTATTGATCTGATTGAATTGCGTAATTTGACCGATTTGCTCGTGGAGTTCCCCTGAGTAATCCCCATAAATCTCATCTAGTAACGGAATAGCATTTATGTAATCCTTTATTTCCGCGTTTGGTGTATCAACAGATTTCGCGGTGTCTATATGTCGCCCGCTTGGCAAAGTGTCAAATTTTTCATTTCCTTCAAACGAAAATCGCTTCACTTGGAATGTCCGATCTTTAAAAGCAGTTCGTTTCTGAGTTACACGATCAGATTGAAAAACTTGCGGACCTTTTAGGTTATTGTTATCATTTGATTGCATCTGATGCGATGTTAATGTATCCATAGTTTGATATTTTATTACCTCCACTGGTTTATTTCTGCCTTCATGAAGGTTTTTCCTGTAGGCTTCCTCATTACTAGGTATAGTTGTCTTATTGTTGACATCGCTGTGGCCTACTGTAAAGGGTTTGTCCCCTCGCTCATAAACGTCTTGCCGATAGTCTTTCTCATGTTGAGGTAGACTTTTCTTATTGTTGATATTTCTGTGTCTTGCAGAAATCGCTTTGTCCGAGCGATCATGAACGTATTCCTCATTTCTAGGTACAATAATCTTATTGTGTCCCGCAGAAATCGGTTTGTCCCTTCCCTCATTGACGTCTTCCTGGTAGACAACTTCATTTCTATATACGGGTTTCTTATTGTTGTTTCCTGCGCTACGACCGGATTGAGCTTCAGATGATATTTCTTTTTCTTCGACTTTCGTCTGTTTACCATGAAAAACGTCGGTGGACGGTGCATGCGTGTACTGTACATACGTCAAAGATTGCGTAACACCTTCTGGTATATATTCTCGCGCTTTAAAGTTTGAATTGAAGTTGTTGTCTGTCTTACTGGAAGACTGATACCCCGGTATGCTATCCAAATCTTTCCGCTTATGATGTTTCCGAAACTGATCAAACATTCGATCCAAAGTCCCGTCTTCTATGGCCTTCTCTTGTCTTTGTGTTCGTTGGTGATTATATCTCTTCTCTTCGCGTTCATCTTCAAAACTCCCACCACTACTTAGACGTCGTACCCTATTCTCTTCCGGTGGCGAGGGGACAGAAACGTCAATATAAACATCTCTCCGTGCTAAATCTTTAACCGGGTGGTTATACACATTGGAATAGTCCAAGTCGAATGACTTTGCTTTTCGTAAGCTTAGCTTCTGGTGTCTACGCGCCTGAAGTCGGTGATGATCCTGTAGATTGAACGAATTGGACTGGTACCGGGAATGTATTCGATATTCAGGCCTCTTTATAAGATCGCTCGATAAATTCGATTTGAGGACCTTGCTCAATAGTTGGGCTTTTGAACTGTGTTGATTGTGATCGGACGAGTCTTTACGCGATTTTTCAATGTTGTTTTTATGTAATTGGTCTGTACGCTCGACTTTGTTAAACGTCTCGTTTGCATTGCTTGTAACGAGGGTCGTACTTCCCAGCTCTAAATTACTTCTGTCTTCATCATCACCGCCTACATTACTGGCGCCATTGGTGCCAAAATCTTCGGTTCCTTGACGAGAACTATTTACAAAATATAAATTGTCAATTTCGATTTGCTTTGATGAAATGGCATCGGAAGTAAGACGTGTTTGTTCTTGGGTGTGATCTGCTGAACATCTGAGTTCAGGCGATACATCATCATTGGCATTGATATCTCGAGTATCGTTTATGGGTGGTGGCATTGCAACATCATCGGATACATCTCTATCGTCAAGAGAACACTCCTGAATAATTGGTTGAGAATCAGCATTTTGCTCATCCAATATGCCCTGTACGTTCGGATAAGTGAAACTCGAATCAATGTCATCAATATCGGTATCATTTGATTTCCAGTCGGAAGTATTCAGGCTTTTATCGTCGTCTTTTATGATCGGTTTGTACAATGGCCGATTCGAAATATCAATCGGATTGTCACGATTTGGACCCATCTCTTCACACGTGTGTACATTGTTCGCATCGTGCATATGAGCATTATTGCCTGAATGCAGGTTAGAACTTGGTTGTTCCTCTCCAGTTGGTAAATGTGTATTTTGATTTACCTTACTCGTGTGCACTAACAATTCGTCTCGAATATCTTCGTTATCTACGACAATTTTTGTCCTTATGGCTGTGTTATCAAAGTCATCCGTCATTGAGAGCTCTTGTACAGCGATACCTTCACAAAAAGGTATATCTGACTTATTCTCGTCATTGCTACATATTTCAAAGTGATTCTCTATACACGATTCTGTCTGTATACTCGCTTGGTTTCCGTCCTTAAGTTGCGTGTCATGGTTCACTACATCGGATAGCGGGTCAAATATGTTACCACTACACTGGTTCTCCGAAATGGTCTCGGTCCCTGAAGTTGTACTAATTGTCGTAACTAAAGGATATTCACTCGACACAAACAACTCGGAATCGGATACCGAAAGCTCGTAACTTTGGGCAGGTTTGTCCAACTCTCCGGATACCGATACCATGTTTAAACAGTTTTTGTCTTCATTATTGATCTTAACAGCTATGCCGCAAGGAGTGTCTTTATGATCTTTCGTATAATTATTAAATTCATCAGGGACTGGCAGTTCACTTAAATCGTGTTCTGCCATTTCCTCCGTGGGACCTATTGCTCCACCAAGGCTGATATGTTCCTGATTACTTATGCTCTCACTTTCTATTTTATAATCCTCCATTTCCGAAATTTCCGAAATTTCCGAAGCAGTCCATTGATCTAACATATCTTCATTATCTGTCAGGCTTGATGAATTTATTTTATCAAAACTTCTATCATTTTCGATAGAGTTTTGACAATTCACCCACTGGTCTGATATCTCCATCTCCGGTATTGAAGGCAAATATTCGTTATGATGAAACTGTGACGTAACAGGTGACGTAATATCATTATAAACACTGCCCAGTGAATAATGTTCCAATATTGGATCAACTTCCGGTATCGGAGCTAAAGTGCCAAGGTACATGACGTCATCTCGGTAATCAATAAACATGGCCGTTGTTCCATCCGCTTCAGTCTCATTAGAACTGTCCATTGCTCTAATTAATTCATATGATTCTAAATCGACGGCAATTTGATCTGACCTGGTATTGTAAGCATGGGCATCGTTAATAACTTTACATGTATTTTCATGTAAATCTAAGAGGGTAGAGGGACATGCCTGCAATAATTCTGTCATCAAGCATTCAATGGCATATTTTAAGATATTGCGAACAAATAGTTCGACTTCAAGAAGATCTATATCCGCGACTTCAGTCTGGATTGGGACATTAATTTCATTGTTTCCAACGTTAATTGTGTTGGTTAATGAATGTGTAGTTTCTTGAGGGAACGTTCCCGTGGGTTTAAACTGACAAAACCCTTTATGATCTATCGAATCGTGATTTTGGAGAACGTTCTCAGGTGCAGTATCCCTATCATTAAGTTTATTTACAGAGTCCATTTGTTCATTTCCAATGGTTTCTACAGTAAAAGGGGTTTGAGGACTTTTATTTACAATAGTCGATGTCTTACTCGGTATGTCTTTTGAACAAGTATCGTCATCTACGAAAGGTTCTGCATCGCAGTCACTGTTTCCAACACTTTTATCACACAACTCGTCGTTTTGCATGTTATTTACAACTGTATCTTTGTTTGTTTTCTCTCGCGGAACAGTAGTATAAGCACTTGCAGTTTCGTCGTTGTTTAATGGTATATTTTCTAAAGAGACCGATTTTAAGTTCACGAAAACAGTGTTATCATGTACGCTATACTCCGAATGATCCTTAATTAGTTGGGTTCCTGAACCATCGTCATCTACATGCGTATCATGTATGCCGGCACCATACAACCTATTTTGCATATTTTGTAATCTAGACGAGTCCGAAATGCATTTATTATCAATTAAATTATTCTTATCAGGCAAGTATACAACCGATACATCTTTTAAAACTGTTATTTTGTCTTTAATGTTAGAATTACCATGCTCTCGATAACCAAGGTCTTTGTCTGTTTCACCCTGACTAATGTTGACATCCGTGTCCGTTAGCTGCGTGTTTCTATCAATTGACCTATGTAAAGGGGAACTGAACTCAAAAGTGTCGCTTCCTTCACTAATAATAAACTCCTCTCTCCTCTCCACTTCACCTTCACACACGGGGAAATCTAGATCGGTCGTATAACTACCGGACGAGTAACTTATGTCAACACTATCAGTAGAGGTCAAGTTCTCGTAATTTACAACGTGCGGTGTGAACGGCTGAACGGCGGTATCGAGTCTGTCGTCTATCAAGGTACGCTGGTTAGGTGAGTCGGTATCGATTCTGTATTGATTTGCAGAGCTTTGATAAATCCCTAATCGACGATTTGTGTCGGATTCCGTTTCAAATACCTCGTCAGACAGACTCTCCACTCTCGTATTGAAGAGATCATCAGGGGAACCGTTAGACGAGATCGGACAACTAATCGACGGTCTTTCTAAGGAATCCGTTTCAAAACTCGGCATATGAGATTCCTTGTCTACATGACTTTTGTTCGTGCCAGAGTTGTCGTGCTCAGCATCAAGTTGTTGTGTTCCTCTTGAACAAGGCACGTGCGGCAGTAAGCCCGGAAGCTCTGATCGGAGATGTTCAATCGATGATGCATCAACTAAATCACGTGATGTGCAATCTGCTGCGTCGTTTACAATATGTATCCAATTAGACTCCAATATTGCAGGATGATGCGATCTTGGTGTCCTAACGTGTGCGTTGTAAGGACTCGATGAAGGGTCGTTGCCAAGGGAGAGTACCCATGATCTGACAGGGATTGCTGATACGTCAGGACATGTTAACACGGGGCCAATATAAACCAGGCAGTCATGTTTCCACCGGATAAATTCCAAAGAAATTAATTCCATTTTGAAGTATTAATCTAGCGGATATCAAAATGAATGTCACACTTATTAAGTTAAATCATCGATGACTTGTTTCTTCCGCAAGCCAATTTTGTTTCTTACACGTATATATTTAAAACGTGTTACCAGTACAGAATTAGAAACAGTCGGTAAATTAAAGTTCAAGGTTCATGTCAAAGCTCAGAGACAGTTTCGTGTCGTGTCGATAATCCGTCGCGTAAAAAAACACCAATAGAGAAAATCAAGGTCTGCGTAGAAGTTCCAAGATAATAAAATACTAATATAGTGTTGTGTCAATATTCACCCGTATTATAAACAACACGAACAGACAATCAAGGTAATTGTATAAGTTCCAATATAGTAAACATACTAAGCTATCGTGTGGTGTCGAAAGTCAGCCGTGTAATAAAAAACACAAATATTCACAAATGACCTCCCTTGATACAACAACCTCTGCTTCAAAAGTTACCTCCCTGGATAATAACAAAAAGCATGTATCTAAACGTTTATTTAATCAACGACACGTGTCTACAGTACCGTTCAGCTTGAGCTCGACGTCAGAATTCCAATAAATTGCGCTCTGTTTATCAACATTTGTGTACCGATACAATTAACAAACGATCTATAAATGTAGCATTAGATAAAACGTGCCTTGTTTCTAAAAGCAAATGTCTTTCAAAAGTCATTTGAAACATCACGACGCGATTAGTAGATAAACGAACACTTTACTTTAGAATAGGGCAAGTGTATGTTTCGTCCGTTAACCTTTCAAATACGATCAACGTATTTCAATAAGAGATACCAATTCACAACCGGTACTATCAAGCCGAAATGTATCTTGAAAGCACTGCACCGGCAATGAATGGTATTGTGTATGGTTAGTTATTGTTAATGTCCTATACAGCAATGCTTGACAACGCATTTTGTCTTATGTGTAGAAAATGAATTGAAATGTTCTCAATATTCGTTTTTCATATATTGCACTATTGTTTTAAACACTTTCATCACTTTTCACACTCTCAAATCCCAAACTGTTCAGTCAATTTCAGCACATTGAAACAACATCTGAACACAAAACGGCAAATTTCAAATCAGTCAAGAACATGTCTAGATGATGACATACACAACCCCTTCTGTCCCCATCTGTCACCAAGTTTAAATGATGCGAGCATATGTAATGACACAATGTCAGACCGTGGGCCTATATATCCATTCCATTTGTCTCGAATACCGAAAATGTTCATCGCAAATACGAAACGAACCGTCCAGCTCGGATTAATAATATACCTGTATCTACAAACAGAAAGCGTACGCGCCATAATACAGTTCTCCGTTAATCCTCTCCCATGATTCATCGGTGTCCAATATTTACAAGTACTGTCAAAAATTGACTCGGAAACAAGCGTCCCACTCGTTTCTGGCAGGATCCTATTATTTCCAATTGTCGATGGTTATCTACTAGTTGATACAAAATACCCGTCTACGATAAAACTCAAATCGTCACAGGGCAATAATTGTCAATAATTGATGAACTTGTTGCCATAGCAACGAATCTCGTTAATTTCGCAAGAGTAATATATCACGCATACGAGAATTCCATATATTTCAGAAAAAAGAGAGATACGGCTGTGTAACACGAAAAATTACCTCCTGACAGAGGTTCAGATAGGAATGGCCATCAATTCTCCACACTATCTCTCTTATAAGCCATCCAAACACTATGATGTTGGTACTCAAAAGAGAATAAGAGGGTAAAATAAGAGTTTCAAAACATGCAAAACGCCCTTTATACACGTGATGTACAATAAGAGTACAACAACTTGACTACTCATCTATTGCAAGTAGTGATACCAATACACTTGAACCGAGTCTAGATATGTTATGATTTAGTGCATCTATATTATGGTCATTAATCCATTGGTAATCTGGAATTGCTATTATTGAAAAAGTATAAGTATAAGCGGAATTTTTCAGAATGTAATAAATGTATTTTGGTCCAAGTATTTTTCAATAAAGATTTGTCATTGTCATTGTGCATCCGCAGTCTCACCAGTCTTCACCGCCCGCCTTTTATGAAATAATAATTATACCTAAAAACATTTTCAGATAAAAGACTTGAAGTATATCCCCAGAAGTTGTACGCCAATAAAAGCTAAATTGATGTAAATGTGGTGTGTTAACGTAAATAGACCCAGTAGTTAAAGGCCAATGAAATGTAAATTGATGTAAATGTGGTGTGTTAACGTAAATAGACCCAGTAGTTAAAAGCCAATGAAACGTAAATTTATGTAAATGTGGTGTGTTCACGTAAATAGACCCAGTAATTAAAGGCCAATGAAATGTAAATTGATGTAAATGTGGTGTGTTAACGTAAATAGACCCAGTAATTAAAGGCCAATGAAATGTAAATTGATGTAAATGTGGTGTGTTAACGTAAATAGACCCAGTAATTAAAGGCCAATGAAATGTAAATTGATGTAAATGTGGTGTGTTAACGTAAATAGACCCAGTAAGTAAAGGCCAATGAAATGTAAATTGATGTAAATGTGGTGTGTTAACGTAAATAGACCCAGTAATTAAAGGCCAATGAAATGTAAATTGATGTAAATGTGGTGTGTTAACGTAAATAGACCCAGTAGTTAAAGGCCAATGAAACGTAAATTGATGTAAATTCAATGTGTTAACGTAAATTGATGTAAATTAGTTATAGGCCAATACAACGTAATTTGATGTAAATTCGGTGTTAACGTAAATTGATGTAAATTCGGCGTTAACGTAAGTTGATGTGAATGCGGTGTGTTATTTAGGACCAATACCACATATAAAATACTTGAAGTGTAGCCCCAATAGTTATAGGCCAATAAAACGTAAATTGATGTATATGCGGTGTGTTAACGTAAATTGATGTAAATGCGGTGTGTTAACGTAAATTGATGTAAATGCGGTGTGTTAACGTAAATTGATGTAAATGCGGTGTGTTAACGTAAATTGATGTAAATGCGGTGTGTTAACGTAAATTGATGTAAATGTGGTGTGTTATTTACCCACAATGCCACTAGCCGTGCCTCATATGCAATTTGAAGGCTACGATAATTTATTGATCCATTTAATTGGTTGAAATTAAATGCCGTTTCATTGGTTTTCAGTTATATCACGTGATTGGTGCACTTAACGTGTGTGTCCTGGCTTTCAAGCAAACCACACAACAGCATTCTTAATGGACTGCTTTCCCACACAGACTGTGTAGACTACTGGTGGTGCAACGCGAATGACGCTAGTTACGATCACGTGTGTAAACGTCGTGGTATGACTGGTCTACTGTTGAGAGCGTTAAACACCATAAACATTAACAAATACACTGTAGGTACGTGACAGTATTAACCAGCAGGCCTCACGCGGCGCACTCTGTCGTATAGCATTGAAAGAATCAGTTATTTCACCACTGTCTAACGAATCCTCGAATAGGAATAGAAATGCTGGTTTATCGGAATCGTCTGCCTTTAAAATATCCGAGGAGAAAATCAGTTAACGTCTGAACAATTCAAAAAAAAAAAGTAGGATTTTCATTTAAAGGATGAGCGCATTGTTGAAAAATGAGACACCTGTCATTATTTAAAAGTTATTCTTTAGCCAAAATGTTATAAAAGTCGTCCGTCAAAATAAGTGCGCGTGGAATGAGTTCTTTCCCCTTGAAAATAGAATACTGTCAAAAAAGTCAGTTCAAAGGTTGGTTTTCGTAAAGTGGCTCTCAAATGTTACCAGTTGCCCAGAAAAAAATGAAATGAATTGAAATATATGTGTTCATGTTGAACCGGTGTATTTTTTAAATAATATATCTATTCCAATTCTTTAATCAATATTGATAGATCTTTACTCATGACGTCATATTATGCTACCAACACATATCAACAAGTTATAGTATAGTTCAGTTTAAAGTGGTCAACGAAATAAATACATTATTGGGTTTGTTACTGACCCACTACGGAAATATAGGGGGTCTGTTGGATGAATAGGGGGACTCAGCTATCGCCTCGCCCCCTATTAATCCTACAGACCCCCTACATTTCCGTAGTGGGTCAGTAACAAACCCAATAACTTATAATAGTAGTGATCATGTGTGTTAAGTTTTATGTAAATCGGATAAGAAACGAAGTGTGTAAAGTGATGATGTCGTTGGAATACGTACGGACAGTTGAGTATGTATCCTCGACTACCTCTTCGTGAGGGGATACTAATAGTTAAGTATGTATCCTCCACTACCTCTTCGTGAGGGGATACTAATAGTTAAGTATGTATCCTCCACTACCTCTTCGTGAGGGGATACTAATAGTTAAGTATGTATCCTCCACTACCTCTTCGTGAGGGGATACTAATAGTTAAGTATGTATCCTCCACTACCTCTTCGTGAGGGGATACTAATAGTTAAGTATGTATCCTCCACTACCTCTTCGTGAGGGGATACTAATAGTTAAGTATGTATCCTCCACTACCTCTTCGTGAGGGGATACTAATAGTTAAGTATGTATCCTCCACTACCTCTTCGTGAGGGGATACTAATAGTTAAGTATGTATCCTCGACTACCTCTTCGTGAGGGGATAATAATAGTTAAGTATGTATCCTCGACTACCTCTTCGTGAGGGGATAATAATAGTTAAGTATGTATCCTCGACTACCTCTTCGTGAGGGGATAATAATAGTTAAGTATGTATCCTCGACTACCTCTTCATGAGGGGATAATAATAGTTAAGTATGTATCCTCGACTACCTCTTCGTGAGGGGATAATAATAGTTAAGTATGTATCCTCGACTACCTCTTCGTGAGGGGATAATAATAGTTAAGTATGTATCCTCGACTACCTCTTCGCGAGGGGATAATAATAGTTAAGTATGTATCCTCGACTACCTCTTCGTGAGGGGATAATAATAGTTAAGTATGTATCCTCGACTACCTCTTCATGAGGGGATAATAATAGTTAAGTATGTATCCTCGACTACCTCTTCGTGGGGGGATAATAATAGTTAAGTATGTATCCTCGACTACCTCTTCGCGTGGGGATAATAATAGTTAAGTATGTACCCTCGACTACCTCTTCGCGAGGGGATAATAATAGAATAGATTTCCTTTATTCAAAACACGTAAATTGATGTATATGCGGTGTGTTAACGTAAATTGATGTAAATGCGGTGTGTTAACGTAAATTGATGTAAATGCGGTGTGTTAACGTAAATTGATGTAAATGCGGTGTGTTAACGTAAATTGATGTAAATGCGGTGTGTTAACGTAAATTGATGTAAATGCGGTGTGTTATTTACCCACAATGCCACTAGCCGTGCCTCATATGCAATTTGAAGGCTACGATAATTTATTGATCCATTTAATTGGTTGAAATTAAATGCCGTTTCATTGGTTTTCAGTTATATCACGTGATTGGTGCACTTAACGTGTGTGTCCTGGCTTTCAAGCAAACCACACAACAGCATTCTTAATGGACTGCTTTCCCACACAGACTGTGTAGACTACTGGTGGTGCAACGCGAATGACGCTAGTTACGATCACGTGTGTAAACGTCGTGGTATGACTGGTCTACTGTTGAGAGCGTTAAACACCATAAACATTAACAAATACACTGTAGGTACGTGACAGTATTAACCAGCAGGCCTCACGCGGCGCACTCTGTCGTATAGCATTGAAAGAATCAGTTATTTCACCACTGTCTAACGAATCCTCGAATAGGAATAGAAATGCTGGTTTATCGGAATCGTCTGCCTTTAAAATATCCGAGGAGAAAATCAGTTAACGTCTGAACAATTCAAAAAAAAAAAGTAGGATTTTCATTTAAAGGATGAGCGCATTGTTGAAAAATGAGACACCTGTCATTATTTAAAAGTTATTCTTTAGCCAAAATGTTATAAAAGTCGTCCGTCAAAATAAGTGCGCGTGGAATGAGTTCTTTCCCCTTGAAAATAGAATACTGTCAAAAAAGTCAGTTCAAAGGTTGGTTTTCGTAAAGTGGCTCTCAAATGTTACCAGTTGCCCAGAAAAAAATGAAATGAATTGAAATATATGTGTTCATGTTGAACCGGTGTATTTTTTAAATAATATATCTATTCCAATTCTTTAATCAATATTGATAGATCTTTTACTCATGACGTCATATTATGCTACCAACACATATCAACAAGTTATAGTATAGTTCAGTTTAAAGTGGTCAACGAAATAAATACATTATTGGGTTTGTTACTGACCCACTACGGAAATATAGGGGGTCTGTTGGATGAATAGGGGGACTCAGCTATCGCCTCGCCCCCTATTAATCCTACAGACCCCCTACATTTCCGTAGTGGGTCAGTAACAAACCCAATAACTTATAATAGTAGTGATCATGTGTGTTAAGTTTTATGTAAATCGGATAAGAAACGAAGTGTGTAAAGTGATGATGTCGTTGGAATACGTACGGACAGTTGAGTATGTATCCTCGACTACCTCTTCGTGAGGGGATACTAATAGTTAAGTATGTATCCTCCACTACCTCTTCGTGAGGGGATACTAATAGTTAAGTATGTATCCTCCACTACCTCTTCGTGAGTGGATACTAATAGTTAAGTATGTATCCTCCACTACCTCTTCGTGAGGGGATACTAATAGTTAAGTATGTATCCTCCACTACCTCTTCGTGAGGGGATACTAATAGTTAAGTATGTATCCTCCACTACCTCTTCGTGAGGGGATACTAATAGTTAAGTATGTATCCTCCACTACCTCTTCGTGAGGGGATACTAATAGTTAAGTATGTATCCTCCACTACCTCTTCGTGAGGGGATACTAATAGTTAAGTATGTATCCTCGACTACCTCTTCGTGAGGGGATAATAATAGTTAAGTATGTATCCTCGACTACCTCTTCGTGAGGGGATAATAATAGTTAAGTATGTATCCTCGACTACCTCTTCGTGAGGGGATAATAATAGTTAAGTATGTATCCTCGACTACCTCTTCTTGAGGGGATAATAATAGTTAAGTATGTATCCTCGACTACCTCTTCGTGAGGGGATAATAATAGTTAAGTATGTATCCTCGACTACCTCTTCGTGAGGGGATAATAATAGTTAAGTATGTATCCTCGACTACCTCTTCGCGAGGGGATAATAATAGTTAAGTATGTATCCTCGACTACCTCTTCGTGAGGGGATAATAATAGTTAAGTATGTATCCTCGACTACCTCTTCATGAGGGGATAATAATAGTTAAGTATGTATCCTCGACTACCTCTTCGTGAGGGGATAATAATAGTTAAGTATGTATCCTCGACTACCTCTTCATGAGGGGATAATAATAGTTAAGTATGTATCCTCGACTACCTCTTCGTGAGGGGATAATAATAGTTAAGTATGTATCCTCGACTACCTCTTCGTGAGGGGATAATAATAGTTAAGTATGTACCCTCGACTACCTCTTCGTGAGGGGATAATAATAGTTAAGTATGTACCCTCGACTACCTCTTCGTGAGGGGATAATAATAGAATAGATTTCCTTTATTCAAAACATGTTAATTGTTCGCTTTTTGTCACTCACTCATTCAGAAGAAGTTAAATTTAACAGAATTAAACATGAGACATTGTATGATAACAGGTACAAGTCGGCATTTCTGAATGGTATAGGATCAGAGCATAGTGCCAACAGTTAAGGAAAATCAAAAACAAACAAAATAATTAGTCGCCGGGCAGAAGCCCGCGACTTCTATTTTTAATAGCTTTTCGGAAATCACATGGGAGGAGGAGTTATTATTAGAAAAAAACAAATTTAAATGTCTTGAACATATTACAATTGCGTTTGTTTAAAAACACTAAGTTATGACACATCTAAAATGAAATAAATATTCCGATGTTTTAAGTATTAGTAGTTTCTTTATTTTGACTCGCATCTCTTTTTTTGGGGTTTTATTTACGAAGACAAAACCGTCCCCATGAGACTTGCAGCAAGCAGACTGTTTTGTGTCAATATCAAGTAAAATTCACGTCGAATTCTCCTTTAAAATAGCAATCTTAATTTACTGAATGTTATTTTCATGTTCAAAGAGATGTCTTGATTTGTGAGGAATTCATTTTATAATGTTTATCCATGTATATCTAAAATATGAACTGTTTCTAAGCTAAAACTGTTGATCGCGTGACTCGCGAATACCAACTGCGTAGATCAATCTCCTTTGCAGAGAGCAGCTCTTTACACTCACTTACAAATAGTAAATTATAGGTGATTTAAAATGTTTATTTGGTTCAAAACAAATGAAGAAAAGAACAAACCGAGATAAAACTGGTTTTAATAGAAAAATGACTTTGAACGAACACTCTCTGCCTATAAAGAGAGTTTCAAGAACGACACCTCTGCGAAGAAGAATGTAGGTCACACGAATCGGGTCTTTCGTACAAAATTATTTCGTCCTTGACAATTTTAAATGTGTCTTATTTGTAAATATTGGATTAAATTTCATCCTTTGTTAAGGTATGATATAATTAGGATGACAAGCTAATATCATTTTGAGAAAAAGAGAAAACTCATGTCTTCAGCGATTTAACCATTATCTCATTGTTTTAAAAGTAAATTGCTGCAAAGGTGTCCAATGTTGACTTTAATAGGGGAAACATAAAATGACGTGCTATTGCATGCAAATCTTAAATTGTCTGTTTCGTGGTTTTATTGATAAATGATAGAATTCAAATATTCTGACAAACATCTTGAAAAGTGTATGTGGAATTCACAAATCTTATAATTATTCCTTAATGAAAGCACTGTATAGGGTTAGACTAAGACTAATGATTGGCAAGATTACTCATTTCCATTACTGTGTATGATCAATAATTAGTTGGCTGTGTGTATGGTCAACCTACTTTGAAATGGAGATTGATCATAAACAATGAAAGGCTTCAATTATCATTCACTTCGTTGACAAAACAATGCAAGTTATGACACATTTTCACTTGACCCCGCCCCTGATGTTCCAATATGCCCCTCAGTTGATAACTGTTTATTCAACTACTATAATGTTAGTGTTATGCATAACTGCAGTATGCATTTCCGGCGACATTGATGCGTTGCATCAACTTTCTCTTGTTATTACTTATACAACATATTGTAAGGTTGAAAGGGGGTGGCCACGACCTCCCTTTCAACCTATATACGTGGCTTTTAAAGGTGTACACAAGGCGAAACCATGTGTCCACCTGTTAAGTCGTAACAGAATCAACTTCACTTGACAGAATATTCTAACAAACTTGTGTAAGTAGAATGTGAACAATGTAAATAGTGATCAGACTGTGCGGGCACATATGCTGATCTTGATCTATACTCTTCGCAAACGCCAACTTGTACCTTTTCTCATGCACTTGCTTGTATATGATATCCATAGAGGGTTTGGGAAATGTCAACTTTTCCTATAATATTTTCAAAATTCGTCGTTTCCAGCAAATGGTGTAAGATGTTCTGTACCAGGGACCATCAGAATTCTGCGAGATGATTTCGAGTAGGACAAAAGGGGTAAGATAGGGGACAAAAGGGGTCAGATACCAGCCACTACTAACGTTTTAAGGTTTTTCGTATGACTCGGCCGGAGATCGAACCCGCGACCTCTCGCGCTCGGGGCGGACGCTTGATATCTCTACTAACTAGCCGCGTTCAGCGATTTGGTGACTAATTGCAGGTAAACCACAGTCTCATCAGAGTGTTTACTGACCGCCTAAACAGTATAGAGACACAATGAATAGTAGAGGTTTTCCAGCCGAGCCCTGGGCGCCGCGGGCTGTCAATCCAGAGGTCTTTAGTTTGAACCCCAGCTCGGCCAACATTCTTTCTGAGTTTTGACAAAAGCCAATGCGACAAGCGTTAGTAGTCTTCTACCAATTAGTGATGAAAGACATGATGGGTCAATAAGACCGCAAATCGCTATCATTGCTCCGCATGAAATCGACATAACTAATCGAGAAGATGGAAGAGCATTTTCGATCACTTATTCTAGTTTTCTGTCCTTAAATTAATTTGATCGAAAAGTATTAATCGGCTAAACACGTACTTTCGATTTAAGGTAGAACATTCGTTTTTTTATTCTTCAAAGTTGAATTTCCGGCACCGGAAATGACCGACAAGTCGACGAACAATGTCGATCTCTTCAGAACTCCAGCTAAAACTTTACAATACCAGTATGAAGTCATACAGTTGTACTAAAACCTAAAACTCTACAATACCAGTATGGAGTCATATAGTTTATATGGAAACTAAATCTCTACAATACCAGTATGAAGTCATACAGTTTACTGGAAACTAAAACTCTACCATACATATATGAAGTCATACCGTTTACTGGAAATTAAATCCTACAATACCAGTATGGAGTCATACAGTTTATATGGAAATTAAAACTCTAAAGAAGCAGTATGAAGTCATGCGGTTTATTTTAAAACTAAAACTCTACAATACCAGTATGAAGTCATACAGTTTACTGGAAACTAAAACTCTAAAGTACCAGTATGAAGTCATACAGTTTATTTTAAAACTAAAACTCTACAATACCAGTATGAAGTCATACAGTTTACTGGAAACTAAAAATCTAAAGTACCAGTCTGGATTCATACAGTTTACTGGAAACTAAAACTCTAAAGTACCAGTATGGATTCATACAGTTTACTGGAAACTAAAACTCTAAAGTACCAGTATGGATTCATACAGTTTACTGGAAACTAAAACTCTAAAGTACCAGTATGGATTCATACAGTTTACTGGAAACTAAAACTCTAAAGTACCAGTATGGATTCATACAGTTTACTGGAAACTAAAACTATAAAGTACCAGTATGGATTCATACAGTTTACTGGAAACTAAAACTCTACAATACCAGTATGGATTCATACAGTTTATATGGAAACTATAACTCTACAATACCAGTATGGAGTCATGCAGTTTACTGGAAACTTCTAAATGTCGTTTTTCGTGTGACTGAGTTTACCATTCCGACAGGGAAGGTTGGATGATCTGATTTATGCGGAACAGTAAACACTCCTCGAGGCGATGCTTTCTAATTAAATTAACAAACATCAATCGTTAAATTGAACGCAATACGAAACTCATGGATGCCCTTTTCTGACTTTTCTTTAAAGCTCCTGTACGAGGTACGAGGGTGATCGTAAAGTAATTGGACAATCAGTTCAACATATATCGAACTTTTAGAAAATGAACCTTATTTTACTAAAATTCAAGATTTCTCTTTCGTATATGACAAATATTTGAATTATTGGTTGACAAACAAAACTTCTAGGAGAGTATGAGTTGTGTAAGTACGGTGTAATTACTTCATTCTGAAGTCGTTGTTTGACGGTGTAATTACTTCATTCTGAAGTCGTTGTTTGACGGTGTAATTACTTCATTCTGAAGTCGTTGTTTGACGGTGTAATTACTTCATTCTGAAGTCGTTGTTTGACGGTGTAATAACGTCATTCTGAAGTCGCCGTTTGACGGTGTAATCTGAAGTCATTCTGAAGTCGCCGTTTGACGGTGTAATCTGAAGTCATTCTAGGGCAAACGAGCGCCGCCATGGTTTAACTGCATGGTATTGTTTGTGTTTCCCCTATTTCACAATATCATTAAGAAAACTACATTTTTCTCTACAAAGATCTCTTATGTTTCTTTTTTAAACCTTATCCAGCATATACAAGAAGAATTTTGATGCAAAGCATCAAAGACGCCGCGCATTATTTTGAAGCATGACTTAAAGGAAGCAGATGCAGTTCAGTACATTTGAATAACCTGTGCAAACAAACAGGATGTAAATATTTCGAACAAGAAGGCCAAATGTCCCTTTATTTTAAACAAGAAGGCCAAGATGTGCCTATATTGCTCACCTGGATACCATATCCTATATAAAAAGGTTATCAAGATCAGAAAGGGTCAATATTGACGTAGGGTTTAAGCGTGTTATATATGCTACGATCTATGTGATATTCAGCATGTGAAGTTTAGTCGTGAAATGACAAGTTTAGTCCTGAAACCATTTGGTTTACGGTTTACTTAACATTCACTGCAACTATAATGTGTTATACAAGCTGAAGTTCTCAAGTGTGTTTTTTTTTACCAATAAACTGTTTTAAATCCTCTTACTAGATCAATTAGATAATAAAAAACATACGTGCTTAAATATTAACATATATTAAGGTATATTGCCTCTAGTTATAAGTTAAGTATGAAACAAGCTTTGGAAGGAGAGGGGGATTCTATTCTCCTTCCAGTTTAGCAGAAGTATGATAGCAAAAAAGGGAGTATATAAACAAAAAATACGAAGTAATTAAAAGAAAAGAAGATATTTATGATCAAGATTGAGCATTATGAAAGTTCACATGTATAGTCAACATATAGCAATAATTATTAAGTCTGTTTTGTTTGTTTGTAATGTTACTTTAATCGTTTTGAACATGCCAGTAGAAAACTGAAAAATAAACAAAAGAAAATGGTCAAGTCAGTTCCCCAAGAGCAAAGAGCGAAAACCAGTTGGTACGAATCGTTCATCTCGAACGAAATATGAAAAACCGGGTACGAATCCAATGAATTTTAGAAATCGGATGAAATCGTAAAAACAGCGAAGTATTCATAACGGAAGGAAGCAGAGACAACTTAATTACTCTATGGGAACCGATGACACATTGTCGTCTATTCAATAAGAATGACCAAAAATCTCCAAGCGATAACGTGCTGCATTTACAATTAGAACGGGTCACGTTACGGCCATGCCTATTGCATAGTTGGGTTAACGTTGTTTTTACAGTTTCTAGAATTATACTGTAATATGTAGTAATAACAAGAGGCCCAAGAGGGCCATTATCGCTCCACGGCCATAAGGCAAAAATAAAATCTCCAAACAGCCCTGCCCCCTGGTGGCTATTTCTTTTACCAACCACCATGGCTTAAAGGAATCTTGTAGAGTGTCACCCAAGGAATGTTTCTGCAAAATTATTTGACAATCGGCCTGCCACTTTCGGAGGAGAGGATATTTTAAGTTTTCACTATAGCCATATAAGGCAAAATAGCCCCACCCCCTGGCAGCCATATTTTTCAACCAATCAACATGGCTTGAAGGAATCTGATAGAGAGTAAGTCTAGAAACATTTCTACAACATTATTTGAATATCAGCAAAACACTTTCGGAGGAGAAGATTGTTTAAGTTTTCACTATGGTCATATAAGGCAAAATAGCTCCGCCCTCTGGCGGCCATGTTTTTCGACCAATCAACATGGCTTGAAGGAATCTAATAGAGGGTCACCCAATGAACATTTCTACAAAATTATTTGAAAATCGGCTGAACACTTTCGGAGAAGAAGATTTTTTAAGTTTTCACTATAGCTATATAAGGCAAAATAGCCCCGCCCGCTGGCGGCCATGTTTTTCAACCAATCAACATTTCTTGAAGGAATCTAATAAAGGGTCACCCATGGAACATTTCTACAAAATTATTTGAAAATCTGCTTTTATGGATTATGGATGGATCAAAAGAATTTGAAGGAATTTAAGAGAGGACATTGAGAGGATGCTACCTATGAAGTTTCAACCAAATTGGCAAAGTGGTCTATAGGGAGAAGAAGTGGTTTAAAGGAAACAGTTAACGCACGCACAGACGCACAGACGCACAGAAGCACGCACGACGGACAATTCGCCATAACATAAGCTCGACTGGCTTTCAGCCAGTGGAGCTAAAAATGAATCATCATTGATGTTTTAAAGATTACCCATTTATTTAAATATCTCAATATTGTAAATAGGCAAAAACATCGCCAGAAACTTTTTTCTGAGCTTTGATGAATCGGGTCGTAAACCAAACTATAAAAAAGCGTAGCCTAGGAAGTTAGGGGAAAGTTATTAGATACCCATTAGTGACTAAAGTTTTTGTAATAACGGTAGAAGACATGCCTCTTTTGTATCTTTTTGTGTCTTGAATCATTGTATACAATGTATTGATTCATAAAGGTTTGGGTTTTTTCAAACAAACAACAGAGGTTTTTTTAACAAAAATAACATTGGTTTCTCCTTTTTCGATTACAACATAGGAATTAGGATTAAATCAAGGAATTTAGAACAAAAACAATTTAGAAATGTGTCAATTTTCACCAGTACTAGACATTTTAAGAGCTGTTCAGAAATGTACGTCAGTTATGTTCGAGTTTGGTCTATGCAAATGATAGCTTATAATGATCATTTAAAATGATAAAAAAACATTATAAAAAATACTCCGACATTCTGCGTCTTGCATAGACGCGTATTGCCATAGACGCGTATTGCATAGACGCTTATTGCATAGACGCTTATTGCATAGACGCGTATTGCCATAGACGCGTATTGCATAGACGTGTATTGCATAGACGCGTATTACATAGACGTGTATTGCATAGACGCGTATTGCATAGACGCTTATTGCATAGACGCGTATTGCATAGACGCGTATTACGAGAAGGAGATCGTGCAAGGTTCCAACACATTTGTTATTGTCGTATATACGCATGGAATTACAGAACCTGTTCTATAAGTTCTTAATTAAAAATCAAAGAGGCCGAAAACCGTAAAGAAATATCAGCGCCAATGACAATAAGGAGGTTTTTGAAAACAATACAGATTCAGGTGAGTCAGCTCGTACAAATATTTCCAATACAGGGACGTAGCTTTGCAATAATCAATGTGTAGGCCGTCTCGTGAGAAAATCAAAATTGTGGACTCGGTGTAAAGTATCGACCCGGATCAGCCTAAGCATGCCACACAGGCGTAGCCGGTTATACATGTTTCGCCTCCTGTGATTTTCTGTTTCAGGAATCACTACTCTTTACATCTATCCCCCTAAGACGGAATGTGTCGGCCGGATCAGTCTGCGCGGACACATTACGCAGATGTCTATCGCCGCAGCTGCATTTTGGGGCATTTTGAGATAAAAATGTGTACGCACGTGCCTACAGTGAATAAAGGGAGCTACGCCCCTGCAATACGTTTTAGGGAAAGTTCGGGAAACCGAAACTACACGTTATTGGGTGGCTAAAGTATGCCAGTACATCAATCATGTGGATCGTGTTTATCTAGATGTTCTTGTATAGCACTGTATGAGTTATGGAGGATTGATGAGTGAAACCAGTCACACTCCCAGACGCGGTTTGACGCATCTGCATCAGACGACTTTCGAAAACATTGCGGCAAAGGAAAGTCCTCATTCCGTACTCAACTCTATACTAAAATTAGAATTTCATATTTCCGAGATTTTTTTCAGTATGATTAATTTCTTCTTTTGCACTTAAGGTTTTCAACTCAATAAGTTAATCTTTCATCTTCCGAGATTGGTCCAAGTTTCTCCGTTATGATCAATCTTCTTTCGTCGAATTGTTTTCAGCTCTATATATTAATTAATCTTTCATCTTTAAATATTTTCCATATGTTTCCATTATGAGCAATTTCTTCTTTTGGAAATGGCTGATCGAAAATTATGTAATGACTTGAACATTGAAATGATCGATTTGAGTTGAAAATATTGAGAACAAGAAAATGCATGTTTATTCTTCCTAAGCCACAAGAGGGAATCGATTTAATGTGTTTCGATTCTGCTTAAACAACAAAACAGAACGGTATCTTTATTTCTCTCATGTACACATAGTGTACAAAACAGAACGGTATCTTTATTTCTCTCGTGTACAAATAGTGTACACAACAGAACGGAATCTTTATTTCTCTCATGTACAAATAGTGTACAAAACAGAACGGTATCTTTATTTCTCTCGTGTACAAATATGGTACAAAACAGAACGGTATCTTTATTTCTCTCATGTACAAATAGTGTACAAAACAGAACGGTATCTTTATTTCTCTCGTGTACAAATAGTGTACAAAACAGAACGGTATCTTTATTTCTCTCATGTACAAATAGTGTAAAAAACAGAACGGTATCTTTATTTCTCTCGTGTACAAATAAAACAGAACGGTATATGTATTTCTCTCGTGTACAAATAGTGTACAAAATAGAAAGGTATCTTTATTTCTCTCATGTACAAAACAGAACGGTATCTTTATTTCTCTCATGTACAAATAGTGTACAAAACAGAACGGTATCTTTATTTCTCTCATGTACAAATAGTGTACAAAACAGAACGGTATCTTTATTTCTCTCATGTACAAATAGTGTACAAAACAGAACGGTATATTTATTTCTCTCATGTACAAATAGTGTACAAAACAGAACGGTATATTTATTTCTCTTATGTACAAATAGTGTACAAAACATAACGGTATATTTATTTCTCTCATGTACAAACAGTGTACAAAACAGAACGGTATATTTATTTCTCTCGTGTACAAATAGTGTACAAAACAGAACGGTATATTTATTTCTCTCTTGTACAAATAGTTTACAAAACAGAACGGTATCTTTATTTCGCTCACGTACAAACAGTGTACAAAACAAAACGGTATCTTAATTTCCATCTTGTACAAATAGTGTATAAAACAGAACTGTAAGTAGTGTACAAAACAGCACGGTATCTTAATTTCTCTCTTGTACAAAAAGTGTACAAAACAGAACGGTATATTTATTTCTCTCATGTACAAATAGTATACAAAACAGAACGGTATATTTATTTTTCTCATGTACAAATAGTGTACAAAACAGAACGGTATATTTATTTCTCTCTTGTACAAATAGTTTACAAAACAGAACGGTATCTTTATTTCTCTCATGTACAAATAGTGTACAAAACAGAACGGTATCTTAATTTCCATCTTGTACAAATAGTGTATAAAACAGAACGGTATCTTAATTTCTCTCTTGTACAAGTAGTGTACAAAACAGAACGGTATCTTAATTTCTCTCTTGTACAAATAGTGTACAAAACAGAACGGTATATTTATTTCTCTCATCAATCTGACTAAAGTACACGATCTAACCAAATGTAAGATCTGATGGCGATCCATTCGAATTCATCTTCTTGTTTTATCGGATTTCCAATATCGCTATTTTTAGATCCACCAAGCTATTTTTATTTGAACCAATCAGAGGACTCGTTTCAACAAATGTTTGGCTTAACCTTCAAAATGGCGTCAATTGACAAAGTTCCGCAAATTTAAAATAGACCATTCAAAACCAGAGCAAAGAACACTTTTCGATGCTGTATGGTCAGGGAAAGACGGTATCGGTGTTTTGCCTCATTTCCGCATTTGTAGCTATGATGAGGTCGTCATGAGAACTATACACACATGTAAATCACTATGCGAACATTGGAATCCCATGCTAAATATAGATTTTGTTGGTAAATATAGACTATTACTTTCATTTTCAAAAACGTGAAAGCAAGGTTCTGATTGGCTGGCGGAATTATTGTCGTCTTTTTAATCATTTGTTTTTAAAACGGTATTTTGGGTATGTATGAAATGAGCAGAAAAACACGGATTGAAAATTATTGTCGTCTTTTTAATCATTTTTTTTAAATCGATACTTAAGATCATTAAAGTGCTGTGTTAAGTGGGAATTATTATTTGTACGAAAAGTTAAAAATAAATGGAAATCTGTAAGAAATATGTTTTCCCGTTCGTCAAAAAACCCGACAGCATTAGCCTACACCCGAAACTAAATTTTGCCTGTATCGTAGCCAAAGAAGGACGTGACGTCATTTCCGTTACACTTGATCTTGGCGTAACGTCAATGGAGCGACGTCGTTTCCCGCAAAAAAAAGTGGTATCAACATGAAAGACCCCAACTTCCTATACATGAGCTATTGACTCACTCATTCAAAGTATAATTATTTATCAAACATTGTGGCAAAAGGATAACTTCCTCATATGGAGCAATTGTTCTTGTGGCGGCAATCTCTTCCTAAACCGTCTCTAATAGGGAAAGGGTTTAGCAGAAATGTGACCCCTTACATAATTTGTTCCAGTCATATTGACTGGTTGAAAAAGGCAGTCGCCAGGTGGCATCTGAAAAGGGCTGATCTATTTGCTTCTTTACCATAATGCAGGTGATCGATTAAGGATCATCTTGGCCCTCATGTTTTAACCTCGTTCATTATAAATGTATTCCTTGATTTTCTGAAAGTCTTTACTTTATTATTTTCTGTTCGTAATAATAGACGACAGCAATACGAATTCCAAATATGTTTTGATAATGCAAGAAACATGACATTAACATTATTATTGTCTAGTCAATTACTTATAAATCCTTGTTTATGGCCAAAGTATGCTCTTTATTTTTTGTTTATAATTATCTTGCGCTTTTTCGTAAATAGGTAGCACCTATAGATATATTAATAGGTGATTTAAAATGTTTATTTGGTTCAAAACAAGTGAAGAAAAGAACAAACTGAGATTAAACTGGTTTAAATATAAAAATTACTTTGAATGAACACTCTCTGCCTATAAAGAGAGTGTAAAGAACGACAATTATGCGAAGAACAAACGAATCGGGTCTTTCGTACAAAATGATTTCGTCCTTGAACATTTTAAATGTGTCATTAGATTCTCTATAGGCACATTACTTGCGATCTGTATATTGTTATGCATCATTGACACAAGGGCGCTCATCATTATATACTTTTAAAACACACCCTCTGCCTATAAAGAGAGTGTAAATAACGACAACTATGCGAAGAAGAAACGAATCGGGTCTTTCGTACACAATTAGTTCGTCCTTGACAATTTTAAATGTGTCATTAGATTCCCTAGACGCATTTTGCTTGCGATCTGCATATTGTTATGCATCATTGGCACAAGGGCGCTCATCATTATATAATTTTAAAACATGAGTAGACTAATGATTGGCAAGATTACTCATTTCCTGTTTATGATCAATAATTAGTTGGCTGTGTGTATGGTCAACCTACCTTAGAATGGAGATTAATCATAAACAATGAAAGGCTTCAATTATATTTCAATGAAGGACATTCACTTCGTTGACAAATAAATGCAAGTTATGATACATTTTCACTTGACCCCACCCCTGATGTTCCAATATGCCCCTCAGTTGATAACAGTTTTTTCAACTACTATAATGTAAGTGTTATGCATAACTGCAGTATGGATTTCCGGCGACATTGATGCGTTGCATCAACTTTCTCTTGTTATTATCACTTAAACACTTTCAGTTCGATGAGTCGGTGTTTTATTCTGAACATAACACTTTTGCTTTGCATTAGCAAAACATGAAAATAAACAATGGTGATGGTCAATCAGGCTTAAAATGTTAGCCTTATCAAAGTGGGAAGAGGGACACACGTAATTACATCCATTTAAACAGGTTTAATATGAACCATCAGTCATTTATTCTGTACAACCATTTAAACAGTTTTAATATGAACCATGTGTGTTTTATTCTGTACAACCAATTAAACAGTTTTAATATGAATCATGCGTGTTATATTCTTAAGATAATCCTTTTGATAATGTAACAATTATCGAATTATATTTATCTTCGGCATAAATCGAAGTCTACTCGTAGAAAAAATAATGAGTGCATCGAAATTTCCTCACGCTCCTCTTACCACTCTGTTATTACAAGGTTGACATTTACGCTTGATTGAGCTCCACTGTTTATTTTCATGTATTGATAACGCAAACAAAGGCGAATTTAATCTTTATAATTAAAAGTCGATACATGTCTTTCTCACCCCAGTCCTCCATACACATGTCTTTCAACATAATTGGCTGTTTTCCACCTCCACTAAACTTTAGTCAAACGTCGGAAACAAGAGGCACAAGAAGGCCAGTATTTCTCCACTGCATAAGACAAGAAGGCAATTATTTCTCCACTGCATAAGACAAGAAGTCCTTGCCCCCTTGTGGTTATATTGCCCCTGTTTAACCCCTGGAATGACAGCCCGTGTCGCTACTGACGGAGCTCTGTACACTGTGTTCAATTATAATATAATACTAAACTTAACCGAATGACTCACACGCATGCGCTCTTTAACATATCTGTAATACACGACAACAGGAAGCATTGCACGTAATTAGCATTTCTCATTGTGCAATATTGTTTTTAGTTTTTTACCCATTAATGTATTTCACTTTAATTTTGCCCAAACATACCCCTAGATGTTTTCATTCAATGTTGTTTTCTACAGATGTGCTGCCAGTGGGAACGAGTTAAACTGGCAGCACCTAACTAACATTAGCCAGATAAAATCAATAACTATCAAATATCATAAACTGCCTGCTTTACAATACGTCACGACAAGATGTCCCCGAAATTCCGTTACCGCGATCAGTGAAGAACCTGATCTGATCTTACCGCCGATAATGTTGGTATTTTCACATGTGTGTGTGGTGGTGGGGGGGGGGGGGGGGGGGGGGGGGGGGGGGGGGGGGGGGTGGTTTGTGTGTGTGTGTGTGTGTGTGTTTGCACGTGTTTTTAAGCTGATTTAAACAGTTCATCAGTTATAGCACGACCTATTCCGGTTCAGTTACCAGTATTACTAGTCCATTTATCCTGACACCAGCGAGTCAGTCGTAATGCTGACCCCATAATCCCGAGCGTCAAGGAGGGAAAACCATTAGTACAAGTTTAGAGGTGGAAGCTCTCTCCCCGGTTTGTACAGGACATAATTGGCCAACAGTCTGCAATAGTATATATCACAGGGCTTCCGTGTACTAGTGACAACGCTGTTAAACAGTATTTACTTCAATCAAACATGAAGATTAATTCTCTTTCCTTGTTGTCGTCTGACACAGGTTGTGTATATTATATGTAAGTTGTGTAGGTTTATTTGGTTCCCAGTCGACAGTTGTGTAGGTTTATTTGGTTCCCAGTCGACAGTTGTGTAGGTTTATTTGGTTCCCAGTCGACAGTTGTGTAGGTTTATTTGGTTCCCAGTCGACAGTTGTGTAGGTTTATTTGGTTCCCAGTCGACAGTTGTGTAGGTTTATTTGGTTCCCAGTCGACAGTTGTGTAGGTTTATTTGGTTCCCAGTCGACAGTTGTGTAGGTTTATTTGGTTCCCAGTCGACAGTTGTGTAGGTTTATTTGGTTCCCAGTCGACAGTTGTGTAGGTTTATTTGGTTCCCAGTCGACAGTTGTGTAGGTTTATTTGGTTCCCAGTCGACAGTTGTGTAGGTTTATTTGGTTCCCAGTCGACAGTTGTGTAGGTTTATTTGGTTCCCAGTCGACAGTTGTGTAGGTTTATTTGGTTCCCAGTCGACAGTTGTGTAGGTTTATTTGGTTCCCAGTCGACAGTTGTGTAGGTTTATTTGGTTCCCAGTCGACAGTTGTGTAGGTTTATTTGGTTCCCAGTCGACAGTTGTGTAGGTTTATTTGGTTCCCAGTCGACAGTTGTGTAGGTTTATTTGGTTCCCAGTCGACAGTTGTGTAGGTTTATTTGGTTCCCAGTCGACAGTTGTGTAGGTTTATTTGGTTCCCAGTCGACAGTTGTGTAGGTTTATTTGGTTCCCAGTCGACAGTTGTGTAGGTTTATTTGGTTCCCAGTCGACAGTTGTGTAGGTTTATTTGGTTCCCAGTCGACAGTTGTGTAGGTTTATTTGGTTCCCAGTCGACAGTTGTGTAGGTTTATTTGGTTCCCAGTCGACAGTTGTGTAGGTTTATTTGGTTCCCAGTCGACAGTTGTGTAGGTTTATTTGGTTCCCAGTCGACAGTTGTGTAGGTTTATTTGGTTCCCAGTCGACAGTTGTGTAGGTTTATTTGGTTCCCAGTCGACAGTTGTGTAGGTTTATTTGGTTCCCAGTCGACAGTTGTGTAGGTTTATTTGGTTCCCAGTCGACAGTTGTGTAGGTTTATTTGGTTCCCAGTCGACAGTTGTGTAGGTTTATTTGGTTCCCAGTCGACAGTTGTGTAGGTTTATTTGGTTCCCAGTCGACAGTTGTGTAGGTTTATTTGGTTCCCAGTCGACAGTTGTGTAGGTTTATTTGGTTCCCAGTCGACAGTTGTGTAGGTTTATTTGGTTCCCAGTCGACAGTTGTGTAGGTTTATTTGGTTCCCAGTCGACAGTTGTGTAGGTTTATTTGGTTCCCAGTCGACAGTTGTGTAGGTTTATTTGGTTCCCAGTCGACAGTTGTGTAGGTTTATTTGGTTCCCAGTCGACAGTTGTGTAGGTTTATTTGGTTCCCAGTCGACAGTTGTGTAGGTTTATTTGGTTCCCAGTCGACAGTTGTGTAGGTTTATTTGGTTCCCAGTCGACAGTTGTGTAGGTTTATTTGGTTCCCAGTCGACAGTTGTGTAGGTTTATTTGGTTCCCAGTCGACAGTTGTGTAGGTTTATTTGGTTCCCAGTCGACAGTTGTGTAGGTTTATTTGGTTCCCAGTCGACAGTTGTGTAGGTTTATTTGGTTCCCAGTCGACAGTTGTGTAGGTTTATTTGGTTCCCAGTCGACAGTTGTGTAGGTTTATTTGGTTCCCAGTCGACAGTTGTGTAGGTTTATTTGGTTCCCAGTCGACAGTTGTGTAGGTTTATTTGGTTCCCAGTCGACAGTTGTGTAGGTTTATTTGGTTCCCAGTCGACAGTTGTGTAGGTTTATTTGGTTCCCAGTCGACAGTTGTGTAGGTTTATTTGGTTCCCAGTCGACAGTTGTGTAGGTTTATTTGGTTCCCAGTCGACATTTGGAAGAGCCGGGATGAAACTGGCATACGTTGAAAGTTGTGCAAAACACAATTTAATTAAATCCATCGTTGAATAAAAAAAAAGATTTTTTATTGACAGGTACATGCTTTTTTCTCTTTATTTCTAACTATTGCCCCTCAGTCGACATTTGAAAATGCCTGGATATAACTGGAATACAGCTGCCAGCTGGATATAACTGGGATAAAGCTGCCAGCTGGATATAACTTGAATACAGCTGGAAGCTGTGTTAATCACGAAACTCACTTAGACAAACTTTAAAAATTCCTTTTCGCACGGCCCATCGCGTATATTTCGATAATTGTATTTATATGTTCCTCCTGTCGACGTTCGGTGATCTGGTTAGTGTTAAAGATGCGTGTGTACCGTTCAGTTGACAGTCGATACTGTCAGACTCAAACAATTCTTACAAATACTTTATGACACCGCCTCCAGACTAGAGCTTCTCATTCGGTAATGTCAGACTCAAACGATTCTTACAAATACGTAATGACACCGCCTCCAGACTAGAGCTTCTCATTCGGTAATGTCAGACTCAAACGATTCTTACATATACGAAATGACACCGCCTACAGACTAGAGCATCTCATTCGATAATGTCAGACTCAAACAAATCTTACAAATACGTAATGACACCGCCTCCAGACTAGAGCTTCTCATTCGGTAATGTTAGACTCAAACGATTCTTACATATACGAAATGACACCGCCTACAGACTAGAGCATCTCATTCGGTAATGTCAGACTCAAACGATTCTTACAAATACGTAATGACACCGCCTCCAGACTAGAGCATCTCATTCGGTACTGTCAGACTCAAACGATTCTTACATATACGAAATGACACCGCCTCCAGACTAGAGCATCTCATTCGGTACTGTCAGACTCAAACGATTCTTACATATACGAAATGACACCGCCTACAGACTAGAGCATCTCATTCGGTAATGTCAGACTCAAACGATTCTTACATATACGAAATGACACCGCCTACAGACTAGAGCATCTCATTCGGTAATGTCAGACTCAAACGATTCTTACATATACGAAATGACACCGCCTCCAGACTAGAGCTTCTCATTCGGTAATGTCAGACTCAAACGATTCTTACATATACGTAATGACACCGCCTCCAGACTAGAGCTTCTCATTCGGTAATGTCAGACTCAAACGATTCTTACATATACGTAATGACACCGCCTACAGACTAGAGCATCTCATTCGGTAATGTCAGACTTAAACGATTCTTACAAATACGAAATGACACCGCCTCCAGACTAGAGCTTCTCATTCGGTAATGTCAGACTCAAACGATTCTTACAAATACGTAATGACACCACCTCCAGACTAGAGCATCTCATTCGGTACTGTTAGACTCAAACGATTCTTACATATACGAAATGACACCGCCTACAGACTAGAGCATCTCATTCGGTAATGTCAGACTCAAACGATTCTTACATATACGAAATGACACCGCCTACAGACTAGAGCATCTCATTCGGTAATGTCAGACTCAAACGATTCTTACATATACGAAATGACACCGCCTCCAGACTAGAGCTTCTCATTCGGTAATGTTAGACTCAAACGATTCTTACATATACGTAATGACACCGCCTCCAGACTAGAGCTTCTCATTCGGTAATGTCAGACTCAAACGATTCTTACATATACGTAATGACACCGCCTACAGACTAGAGCATCTCATTCGGTAATGTCAGACTTAAACGATTCTTACAAATACGAAATGACACCGCCTCCAGACTAGAGCTTCTCATTCGGTAATGTTCGACTCAAACGATTCTTACAATACGTAATGACACCGCCTACAGACTAGAGCTTCTCATTCGGTACTGTCAGACTCAAACGATTCTTACATATACGTAATGACACCGCCTACAGACTAGAGCATCTCATTCGGTAATGTCAGACTCAAACGATTCTTACAAATACGTAATGACACCGCCTCCAGACTAGAGCTTCTCATTCGGTAATGTCAGACTCAAACGATTCTTACATATACGAAATGACACCGCATACAGAGTAGAGCATCTCATTCGATAATGTCAGACTCAAACAAATCTTACAAATACGTAATGACACCGCCTACAGACTAGAGCTTCTCATTCGGTAATGTCAGACTCAAACGATTCTTACATATACGAAATGACACCGCCTACAGACTAGAGCATCTCATTCGGTAATGTCAGACTCAAACGATTCTTACAAATACGTAATGACACCGCCTCCAGACTAGAGCTTCTCATTCGGTAATGTCAGACTCAAACGATTCTTACATATACGTAATGACACCGCCTCCAGACTAGAGCATCTCATTCGGTAATGTCAGACTCAAACGATTCTTACAAATACGTAATGACACCGCCTCCAGACTAGAGCTTCTCATTCGGTAATGTCAGACTCAAACGATTCTTACATATACGTAATGACACCGCCTACAGACTAGAGCATCTCATTCGGTAATGTCAGACTTAAACGATTCTTACAAATACGAAATGACACCGCCTACAGACTAGAGCATCTCATTCGATAATGTCAGACTCAAACGATTCTTACACATACGTAATGACACCGCCTACAGACTAGAGCATCTCATTCGGTACTGTCAGACTCAAACGATTCTTACAAATACGAAATGACACCGCCTACAGACTAGAGCTTCTCATTCGGTAATGTCAGACTCAAACGATTCTTACATATACGAAATGACACCGCCTACAGACTAGAGCTTCTCATTCGGTAATGTCAGACTCAAACGATTCTTACAAATACGTAATGACACCGCCTCCAGACTAGAGCATCTCATTCGGTAATGTCAGACTTAAACGATTCTTACAAATACGAAATGACACCGCCTCCAGACTAGAGCTTCTCATTCGGTAATGTCAGACTCAAACGATTCTTACAAATACGTAATGACACCGCCTCCAGACTAGAGCATCTCATTCGGTACTGTCAGACTCAAACGATTCTTACAAATACGTAATGACACCGCCTCCAGACTAGAGCATCTCATTCGGTACTGTCAGACTCAAACGATTCTTACAAATACGTAATGACACCGCCTCCAGACTAGAGCTTCTCATTCGGTACTGTCAGACTCAAACGATTCTTACAAATACGTAATGACACCGCCTACAGACTAGCGCTTCTCATTCGGTACTGTCAGACTCAAACGATTCTTACAAATACGTAATGACACCGCCTACAGACTAGAGCTTCTCATTCGGTACTGTCAGACTCAAACGATTCTTACATATACGAAATGACACCGCCTACAGACTAGAGCTTCTCATTCGGTACTGTCAGACTCAAAAGATTCTTACGTATACGTAATGACACCGCCTCCAGACTAGAGCTTCTCATTCGGTACTGTCAGACTCAAACGATTCTTACGTATACGAAATGACACCGCCTACAGACTAGAGCTTCTCATTCGGTACTGTCAGACTCAAACGATTCTTACAAATACGTAATGACACCGCCTCCAGACTAGAGCTTCTCATTCGGTACTGTCAGACTCAAACGATTCTTACAAATACGTAATGACACCGCCTACAGACTAGAGCATCTCATTCGGTACTGTCAGACTCAAACGATTCTTACAAATACGTAATGACACCGCCTACAGACTAGAGCTTCTCATTCGGTAATGTCAGACTCAAACGATGTGAAGGGAATACAAATAGTTAACAGAGTTAAACATTTAAAAACATATTCAACAGCTAACCGTTTCCCACATACAACAACCAATTTGGCAGATGAAGTTCACGTTGTGCCGGGTTAGCTAGCCTCAATATAAAATCGCAAATATTGGAAATATACTTATACACAAACGGACGTTTCTAGTTTTAGTACATACAAGAACGGTTCATACTTAAATTTACTTTAATATGTTTGGTATATTGAAATGGGTGTTCCTGCGAGATTCACAGTAAACAGCCTTAGTTGAAAACATTAGGAATGTTGAAATGCAATCATTTGTTTATAAATTTATAAATGTTATTTTCATACCTATACATTAGGGTATCTATAAACAATTAACGAAATGTGTACATATTTATCTTGGTTTAAATTTAATGTTGATGTTGTTACTAATTTAAATAATAGTTTTCATTCATATAATTTCAATCTTATTCATACGAATCACAAGGTAAAACTCCTGGTATTGCTTAAAGGGGGGTAATTTGAAGTATACAACAGTCTTCAAAAGGATAAATATATCAGCATTACCGTCTACAGTTTAAATTGTTCTAATGTTTGTGGATTTAAATGTTTTTTTTTCTTATTTCTACATGTACAACGAAATATTGCGGCTTCTCTTTGACGCTTTGGTGTCAGACCAAATGAGGAAAATCTTTGCTGCACTCGATTAAATTGTGCGTACTTCAAATTACCTCCCTTTAAGTACTACCAGGATTGATAAACATTAACATTTCAACTAGACGGCAACATTTATCTTGAAACAGATATTTCTGTGGTTTATATATGTTTATATATGCACTTTGCGATGACAATTGTGAAAATGAAAATCTACAGTGGGAAACGGTTAGCTGTTGAACATGTATTTAAATGTTTTACTCTGTTAAATATTTGTATTCCCATTAATTAAATCGTCATACAAGAGTATTATTAGACAAAGGTGTCAGACCAAATGGGAAAAATATGTGCTGCACTTATTTAAATTTTGCGTATACTTCAAATTACCTCTCTTTAAGTACTACCAGGATTTTTTGCTTGTGATTCGTATGAATAAGTTTGATAAACATTAACATTTCAACTAGACGGCAAAATTGATCTTCAAACAGATATGTATGTGGTTTATATATGTTCATGTCTGCGCTTCTTCATCTAATTACTGTGTAATATATGATAGCATGTAAGGAACCAGATTACATTTACCGCGCGTCTCCTCTTGTTTATGGTTCCCGGTTTAACATACTATCGAACTAATAAAGCGTCTGAGGCAGGTAACCAATTCGGTTTTACTGTTTAGACTAGCTTAAATAAGAATGTACATACATTCAATTAATATACTGGCCTTTGTCTTTTGTTTTTAATTTGTAAAACTCACACATGTATATAGAATGTAAAAGGAATGTTTTAAAAGTCATTACCTTAAAGTAATGTACTTAGTAAGGACAAAGATAAATCAAGATGTGTGGTCAAGCTGGCAGGTCTAAATATTCTCCATGTCCGAAATGTCTAAGCATTCCTACAGGAAGCCGCCTTCTGACGGCTTCGAATAACAAAAACAAAATCAAGATTACAATAGAGATGTATATTGCCCGTGTCACTCGTGTTTGGGGTCTTATTGCACACACGTACACTCGGATGACACTTCATTCTCTTCCAATACGCTATATAAAGATAAATAGCTAGAAATGTAGCCCCTGTAGTAACATATCAATCAGAGGACGATAAAGAGGAGTAAAACTAGTCGTTTCCCAACACTATCACAGTCTCTCGTTTCAGAGGATGTGAGTTCGAATCGAAGCTCAGACAAAAACAATTTGACATTTGACAATTGTATATGCGACAAAGGTCATTCGAACAATTATTGAACAAAGCGGAAAGCATTGTGGCAAAATGAGAAATTGCTAACTATAAGCAATATGCCTTATGCCACAATGTTTTCAAATGTCATCTGCTGCCGAGGCGTCCGAATGTGTCTGTATGACGAGAAGGGTTACGACCGCATGGCTTCATTGACGCCGCGTGGAAGCGCGGCGTCAGTATGGGATAGGTTTTAATTTTGTACCATGGGGTGACGTAATCGAAAAGGGAGCAATCAACAAATATTATTGTATAGAAAAACTCTGTAATACGTTTGAAACAAGAGGCCCAAGAGGGCCAGTATCGCTCCACGGCCATAAGGTAAAAATAAAATCTCCAAACAGCCCTGCCCCGTGGTGGCTATTTTTTTTACCAACCACCATGGCTTAAAGGAATCTTGTAGAGTGTCACCAAAGGAATGTTTCTGCAAAATTATTTGAAAATATGCCTGACACTTTCGGAGGAGAAGATTTTTTAAGTTTTCACTATGGTCATATAAGTTAAAATAGCCCCGCCCTCTGGCGGCCATGTTTTTCGACCAATCAACATGGCTTGAAGGAATCTGATAGAGGGTCACCCAATGAACATTTCTACAAAATTATTTGAAAATCGGCTGAACACTTTCGGAGAAGAAGATGTTTTAAGTTTTCACTATAGCTATATAACGCAAAAAAGCCCCGCCCCCTGGCGGCCATGTTTTTTGCCCAATCAACATTTCTTGAAGGAATCTAATTAAGGTTCACACAAGGAACATTTCTACAAAATTATTTGAAAATCGGCCTGACACTTTTGGAGGAGAAGATTTTTTAAGTTTGCTCTTTAGCCATATAGGCAAAATAGCCCCGCCCTGTGACGGCCATGTTTTTTTACCAATCAACATGGCTTGAAGGAATCTGATAGAGGATCACCCACGGAACATTTCTACATAATTATTTGAAAATCTGCTGAACACTTTTTGAGAAGAAGATTATTTAAGTTTTCACTATAGCTATATAAGGCAAAAAAGCCCCGCCCCCTGGCGGCCATGTTTTTCGCCCAATCAAAATTTCTTGAAGGAATCTAATAAAGGGTCACCCAAGGAACTTGTCTACAAAATTATTTGAAAATCGTCCTGACACTTTCGGAGAAGAAGATTTTTTAAGTTCTCACTATTTTTTTCTTTCGGTTGCCATGGAAACCAGAATTTTGAATGGATCAAAAAAAATTGAAGGAATTTAGTAGAGGACATTGAGAGGATGCTTCCCATGAAGTTTCAACCAAATTAGCCAAGTGGTTAGGGAGAAGAAGTCGTTTAAAGGAAAAAGTTAACGCACGCACGCACGCACGCACGCACGGACGCACGACGGACAATTCGCCATGACATAAGCTCGACTGGCTTTCAGCCAGTGGAGCTAAAAACAGCCTTTATGATTGAATAAATTGTATTAACTGATTTAAGAAACAACAAGATACAAAATATGTTCATCTTGTTACAAAACTTTAGACACATTTAAATTGTTTTTAATAACTGTTCCCCAACTAACTAGGCTAAGCCATTTTTATGAGATGATTTACGGAGTTCATTAGGCTACGCTATTTTAATTGTTTGGTAGCTCAGAAAAAAGATTCGGGTGATGTTTTTTCCTATTTATTTCTGATGTATTACTAAACTTAAAACGTTCCTCCCCATACAGTTGTTCATTCAGACCAATGTATTCTTGCTATATGTTGACTATACATGAGAACTTTTTCTTTTAATTTCATAAACGCTTAATTTTGATATTAAATATCTTTAAACTTGTTAGAATTATTTGAATTTTTTGTTTATATACTCTCGTTTTTTGTTATCATACTTCTGCTCAACTTGAAGGAGAATAGACTTCCCTCTCTCCTTCTAAACGGTAAACCAACTGGTTTGAAGACTTAACTTGTCATTTCACGACTAAACTTTACATGCTGAATATCACATAGATCGTAGCATATAAAGTGTATAATCCTTACGTCAAAATGGACTCTTTTTGCTCTTGATAACATTTTACTATAGACTATGGTATCCAGGTGAGCAATAAAGGAACATCTTGGACTTCTTGTTTAAGATAAAGGTACATTTGGCCTTCTTGTTCAAAATATTTACATCCTGTCCGTTTGCACAGGTTATTTAAATGTATTGAACTGCATCTGCTTCCCTTTAAGTCATGCTTTAAAATCATGCGCGGCGTCTTTGATGCTTAGCATCAAAATTCGTCTTGTACTTCTACTTGGCTGGTATAACTTAAACATCACAGTAACAATCATCCGAATGGTACGGCAACATGTATAATATACATCAAACCCTCTCCCTCATATAGACGTAAATAGATACAACATGTATAAGATGTATCACGCCCGGAACACCTTAATGTGTCTAGAATAGAGCTTACCAGCATCACTGGTAAATTACAAAGGAATACCTTAATGTGTCTAGAATAGAGCTTACCAGCATCACTGGTAAATTACAAAGGAATACCTTAATGTGTCTAGAATAGAGCTTACCATCATCACTGGTAAATTACAAAGGAATACCTTAATGTGTCTAGAATAGAGCTTACCAGCATCACTGGTAAATTACAAAGGAATACCTTAATGTGACTAGAATATAGTTTACCAGCATCACCGGTAAATTACAAATGAATATTTTAATATGACTGAAATGTTAGCGTACCAGCATCACTGGTAAATCATCAAGGAATACCTTAATATGACTGAAATGTAAGCGTACCAGCAAAACTTGTAAATCACAAAGGAACACTTTAATATGACTGAAATGTGCAGTGGTTTCGACGTATAATTAAAATTCGATAATAAAACCAATATCTCCTCAGTAAACTTTATAAATATATCGGAAGGAACTCTTGATCCTCCTCTCATTTTGTTATGATAAGTTGATATTTCACGTCTACTTAGACCCCCCCCCCCCCACACCCCCACCCCCACACACACACCTTACCAACACCCACCCCCCCCCCGTTTCAAGTGTTTACTGTCATGCTTTCAAGAAACAAGAGGCCCAAAAGGGCCAGAATCGCTCCACGGCCATAAGGCAAAAATCAAATCTCCAAACAGCCCTGACCCCTAGTGGCTATATATTTTACCAACCACCATGGCTTAAAGGAATCTTGTAGAGTGTCACCCAAGGAATGTTTCTGCAAAATAATTTGAAAATCAGCCTGACACTTTCGGAGGAGAAGATTTTTTAAGTTTTCACAATAGCCATATAAGGCAAAATAGCCCCACCCCATGGCGGCCATATTTTTCAACCAATCAACATGGCTTGAAGGAATCTGATAGAGGGTCACCCAAAGAACATTTCTACAAAATTATTTGAAAATCTGCTCAACGCTTTCGGAGAAGAAGATTTTTTAAATTTTCACTATGGTCATATAGAGCAAAATAGCCCCGCCCTCTGGCGGCCATATTTTTCGACCAATCAACATGGCTTGAAGGAATCTGATAGAGGGTCACCCAATGAACATTTCTACAAAATTATTTGAAAATCGGCTGAACACTTTCGGAGAAAAAGATTTTTTAAGTTTACACTATAGCTATATAAGGCAAAATAGCCCCGACCCTGGCGGCCATGTTTTTCCACCAATCAACATTTCTTGAAGGAATCTAATAAAGGGTCACCCAAGGAACATTTCAACAAAATTATTTGAAAATCAGCCTGACACTTTAGGAGGAGAAGATTTTTTAAGTTCTCTCTTTAGCCGTATAAGGCAAAATAGCCCCGCCCTCTGGCGGCCATGTTTTTTTACCAATCAACATGGCTTGAAGGAATCTGATAGAGGGTCACCCAAGAAACATTTTTACAAAATTATTTGAAAATCTGCTCAACACTTTCAGAGAAGAAGATTTTTTAAGTTTTCACTATGGTCATATAAGGCAAAATAGCCCCGCCCTCTGGCGACCATGTTTTTCGACCAAACAACATTTCTTGAAGGAATCTAATAAAGGGTCACCCAAGGAACATTTCTACAAAATTATTTAAAAATCAGCCTGACACTTTCGGAGGAGAAGATTTTTTTAATTCTCTCTTTAGCCGTATAAGGCAAAATAGCCCCGCCCTCCGGCGGCCATGTTTTTTTACCAATCAACATGGCTTGAAGGAATCTGATAGAGGGTCACCCAAGGAACATTTCTACAAAATTATTTGAAAATCTGCTCAACACTTTCAGAGAAGAAGATTTTTTAATTTTCACTATGGTCATATAAGGCAAAATAGCCCCGCCCTCTGGCGACCATGTTTTACGACCAATCAACATTTCTTGAAGGAATCTAATAAAGGGTCACCCAAGGAACATTTCTACAAAATTATTTGAAAATCGGCCTGATACTTTCAGAGAAGAAGATTTTTTAAGTTTTCACTATTTTTTTCTTTTGGTTGCCATGGAAACCAGAATTGTGGATTGATAAAAAAAAATTGAAGGAATTTAAGAGAGCACATTGAGAGGATGCTTCCTATGAAGTTTCAACCAAATTGGCCAAGTGGTTAGTGAGAAGAAGTCGTTTAAAGGAAAAAGTTAACGCACGCACGCGTGCGTGCACCCACGCACGCACGCACGCACGCACGCACGAAAAAATGAATTTTATCTATTCAAACACATTATTCCGTTCTTAAGAAAATCTGTTACCAGCAGCACTGGTTATTTACCCAGGAAACGCCGTGATACTGAAATACTGTTGAATGCGACGCAACACAGCATACTAACCAACACACACACAAACTATACTAACCAACAAACACACAAACTATACTAACCAACAAACACACAAACTATACTAACCAACAAACACACAACTATACTAACCAACAAACACACAAACTATACTAACTAATAAACACACAAACTATACTAGTCTTAAGAAAAATCGTCTTACCTTGGAGTTTGTATTGACACAGGAATCCAGTAAATCCAATTCCCCCGTTCAAACACATAGTCATCACATTATAGTCCACAGTCTAATCACCGGACATATCACGCGTCTACAGTCTAATCACCGGACAGATCACGTGTCTTTAGAGAGAGTATAGCTTTTAAAACAATTGTATATATTGACAGGTCTATATGACAAAATCTCACTGTTGACGCCCTACATGACGTCCCCTGTTTCAAACGCTTATCCTGCCGAATTCCGGCTATACTCGATGTTCACTGAAAAGCTGCCGAAAACTATATCTGTACTCAGAGTTTGTGCTTAAGTATCTGATTGGTTAAAAGCACATCCAATCTAGAAATTGACCAATCAAAAGTCTAATAATTGGAGCAATTAGTTTATTTCAGAGCACAAAGAAGGTTTTCCGGATTATATAGTTACGGGGCTATCTGATACGTTCCTGTATATACATATGGACTACTATTTCTTAATAAGCATTATAGGTGTGTAACTTTTATATGTCTTGATGTAATACAGGTGTCCAAAAACAGGTGGGTAAATTATATAACAGTGGTGCAGAAGAAGAGCGTCGCCCCCTCGTACCAAGGGCAAGGGGGAAAGTATATAACAGTGGTGCAGAAGAAGAGCGTCGCTCCCTCGTACCAAGGGCACGGGGTAAATTATATAACAGTGGTGCAGAAGAAGAGCGTCGCTCCCTCGTACCAAGGGCACGGGGTAAATTATATAACAGTGGTACAGAAGAAGAGCGTCGCCCCTCGTACCAAGGGCACGGGGTAAATTATATAACAGTGGTACAGAAGAAGAGCGTCGCCCCTCGTACCAAGGGTCCGGGGTTCAAATCGCGTCGTGAGCGGGTTAGGCGTATTTGTTGTCTCAAAACAAACAGTGTGTGTAATGGTTAAGTCTCCAGGAGTGTAGGATTTATGTAAGGTTAAAGCTTGTTTCGAAATCGATGTAAAATAAATAAGTTCACACTTAATTAGAAAAAGATAAAAAAAGAACTCCAGTATTAATTCATTTCCTTTGAGTCGAAGTTTTCTGAAACCATTTCAATCGGCGTAGACAACACGTGTCTATATATAGAATAATTCCCTTTAACACAGAGCTGTGATACCACAGGCTTCATGCAAACCGGATGTAACTTCATCCAATTACAATATGTGGTTACAACCGTTGTACATGAAGCCATAAATATATATTGACTATATATAGAATCTGACATGAGTTGTCATTTTATAAAAAGTTTTATTAATCGAGTTAAAGAAATTTGTTATTAAGCGAGCCTTTGGCTTTGGACGAGTTTAATACAACTTTATGAAATGACAACAAATGTCAGATTCTTTTTATCACATGACGAAACACAAAAAGAAAATCGGTTTTTCGCTGTCAGAAAATAGTCCCAACATATAATACTTAATAGACTGTTAACTAATCACACACAAATATATTTTTATGATCGATAATGGTCCCTTTACCTCGTCGTTCTATCGTGACGCTTTGTGTTTATCGGATACACGTTCTCAGCCCCTTTTGTAAACATTCGCGGATGAATACACAAATAGTGATTCGGTCATCTTATATTACACGTGTCGCATATAAAGAAATACATAATGGGTTTATTACATCAGATACAAGCATTGTCATGTGATAAAACACTATAATGCACAATCGTTGACACAATCTTCAAGATTTACATAATTGAAATGAGCCGAGTCTATCGATGTGGGTCCCTAAGTGACTGTCCGTTACAGGATCAGACAGAGGTAAAATGGCGGTAAAAAAACTACAGGTCTGGTTTTATTTTTGTCCAGAAGATGCAACTTATACTAAATGACATAAAAGAAGGACAATGCATGCTCTGGTGATAGTGTGTGGACGCAGACATGAAGACGGACAATGCACGTTATGGTGATAGTGTCTGGACGCACTGACATGAATACGGACAATGCATGTTCTGGTGATAGTGTGTGGATGCACTGACATAAAGACGGACAATGCACGTTCTGGTGATAGTGTCTGGACGCACTGACATGAAGACGGACAATGCATGTTCTGGTGATAGTGTGTGGATGCACTGACATAAAGACGGACAATGCACGTTATGGTGATAGTGTCTGGACGCACTGACATGAAGACGGACAATGCATGTTCTGGTGATAGTGTGTGGATGTGTGGATGCACTGACATGAAGACGGACAATGCACGTTCTGGTGATAGTGTCTGGACGCACTGACATGAAGACGGACAATGCATGTTCTGGTGATAGTGTGTGGATGCACTGACATGAAGACGGACAATGCACGTTCTGGTGATAGTGTCTGGACGCACTGACATGAAGACGGACAATGCATGTTCTGGTGATAGTGTGTGGATGCACTGACATGAAGACGGACAATGCACGTTCTGGTGATAGTGTCTGGACGCACTGACATGAAGACGGACAATGCATGTTCTGGTGATAGTGTGTGGATGCACTGACATGAAGACGGACAATGCACGTTCTGGTGATAGTGTGTGGACGCACTGACATGAAGACGGACAATGCATGTTCTGGTGATAGTGTGTGGACGCACTGACATGAAGACGGACAATATATGTTCTGGTGATAGTATGTGGAAACATTGTGGCAAAAAGAGAAATTGCTCATTATGAGCAATCTCATCTTTTGTCACAATTGTTCATTAGCTGTACGATGTCGATATGTCAAAATGTGTGTTTAAGTGTCAACGGGTTTTGACCCATAAATCGCTGGACGGGCCTCACCTATAGTGACTGTAACAGTAACTAGGGATACACTGGGATCCACAGTAACAGTAATTAGGGATACACAATATCCTCTGTAACACTAACATGGGATACACTGGGATCCACAATATACTCTGTAACATAAACAAGGAATGCACTGGGATCCACACTATCCACAGTTACAGTAACTAGGGATCCACAATATCCTCTGTAACAGTAACAAGGGATACACTGGGATCTACACAATCCTCTGTAACAGTAAATAAGGATACACTGGGATCCGAAATATCCTCTGTAACAGTAACTAGGGATACAAAGGGATTCACAATATCGTCTGTACAGTAACTAGGGATACACTGGGATCCACAATATCCTCTGTACAGTAACTAGGGATACACTGGGATCCACAGTATCCTCTGTAACAGTAACTAAGGATACACTGGGATCCACAATATCCTCTGTAACAGTAACAAGGGATACACTGGGATCCACAATATCCTCTGTACAGTAACTAGGGATACACTGGGATCCACAGTATCCTCTGTAACAGTAACTAGGGATACACTGGGATCCACAATATCCTCTGTAACAGTAACAAGGGATACACTGGGATCCACAATATCCTCTGTACAGTAACTAGGGATACACTGGGATACACAGTATCTTCTGTAACAGTAACTAGGGATACACTGGCATCCACAATATCCTCTGAACAGTAACTAGGGATATACTGGGATCCACACTATCCTCTGTAACAGTACATAGGGATACACTGGGATCCACAATATCCTCTGTACAGTAACTAGGGATATACTGGGATCCACACTATCCTCTGTACAGTAACTAGGGATACACTGGGATCCACAATATCCTCTGTACAGTAACTAGGGATACACTGGGATTCACAATATCCTCTGAAACAGTAACTACGGATACTCTGAGATCCACAATATTCTCTCGATAATAGAGCCGCCATAAACAACGGTATTACTATACACTATCTTACTTATATACACGGTATTATTATACACTGTTAAACTGATCAACTCGGTAGATATACACTAGAAACGTATTAAAACCAACGCAACACGACAGACTGTCTATAATTACCAAAACCACGCTAAAGAAATCCTGAGAATTATCAAATACGCGTTCCGCTAGACAACTTGACAACAATCCAAAAACAAACACGCCTGCCTACAGAAACAAATAGGCCTATGCATAAACAGTTTGATACGATATTGTCCTTACTTGGTCAGCGTTGTATGTTTGGTGCTTTAGAGTGCCTTTCACACGTTTAACACGGCGTATCCTTGGTAAGTTACCAGTATTACGTATTGAGTTATATCACGGCGTATCCTTGGTAAGTTACCAGTACTACTTGTTCAGTTAAATCACGGCGTATCCTTGGTAAGTTACCAGTACTAATTGTTCAGTTATATCACGGCGTATCCTTGGTAAGTTACCAGTTCTACTTGTTTAGTTATATCACGGCGTATCCTTGGTAAGTAACCAGTATTACGTATTGAGTTATATCACGGCGTATCCTTGGTAAGTTACCAGTACTACTTGTCAGTTATATCACGGCGTATCCTTGGTAAGTTACCAGTACTAATTGTTCAGTTATATCACGGCGTATCCTTGGTAAGTTACCAGTATTACGTATTGAGTTATATCACGGCGTATCCTTGGTAAGTTACCAGTACTACTTGTTCAGTTAGATCACGGCGTATCCTTGGTAAGTTACCAGTACTAATTGTTCAGTTATATCACGGCGTATCCTTGGTAAGTTACCAGTTCTACTTGTTCAGTTATATCACGGCGTATCCTTGGTAAGTTACCAGTACTACGTATTGAGTTATATCACGGCGTATCCTTGGTAAGTTACCAGTACTACTTGTTCAATTATATCACGGCGTATCCTTGGTACTTTGTAAGTTACCAGAACTACTTGTTCAGTTATATCACGGCGTATCCTTGGTAAGTTACCAGTACTACGTATTGAGTTATATCACGACGTGTCCTTGGTAAGTTACCAGTACTAATTGTTCAGTTATATCACGGCGTATCCTTGGTAAGTTACCAGTACTACTTGTTCAGTTATATCACGGCGTGTCCTTGGTAAGTTACCAGTATTACGTATTGACTTATATCACGACGTGGCCTTGGTAAGTTACCAGTACTACTTGTTCAGTTATATCACGGCGTATCCTTGGTAAGTTACCAGTACTACGTATTGAGTTATATCACGGCGTGTCCTTGGTAAGTTACCAGTACTACTTGTTCAATTATATCACGGCGTATCCTTGGTAAGTTACCAGTACTACGTATTGAGTTATATCACGGCGTATCCTTGGTAAGTTACCAGTACTACTTGTTCAGTTATATCACGGCGTATCCTTGGTAAGTTACCAGTATTACGTATTGAGTTATATCACGGCGTATCCTTGGTAAGTTACCAGTACTACTTGTTCAGTTATATCACGGCGTATCCTTGGTAAGTTACCAGTACTACGTATTGAGTTATATCACGGGTTGTCCTTTGTTAGTTACCAGTACTACTTGTTCAGTTATATCACGGCGTGTCCTTGGTAAGTTACCAGTACTAATTGTTCAGTTATATCACGGCGTATCCTTGGTAAATTACCAGTACTACGTATTGAGCTATATCACGGCGTATCCTTGGTAAGTTACCAGTATTACGTATTGAGTTATATCACGGCGTGTCCTTCGTAAGTTACCAGTACTACGTATTGAGTTATATCACGGCGTATCCTTGGTTTGTGAATCGTATTAACTTAACGGTTTATGGGTATTATTAACTTAACGGTTTATGGGTATTATCATCTTACTGGTTTATGGGTATTATTAACTGAATGGTTTATTAGTCTTATTAACTTAACGGTGTATGGGTATTATTAACTTACTGGTGCGTGAGTCTTAATAACTTAACGGTTTATGAGTCTTGATAACCTAACGGTTTATGGGTTTTATTAACTTAATGGTTTATGAGTCTTAATAACTTAACGGTTTATGGGTTTTATTAACTGAATGGTTTATTAGTCTTATTAATTTAACGGTGTATGGGTATTATAACTGAATGGTTAATGAGTTTTATTAACTTAACGGTGTATGGGTGTTATTAACTTACAGGTTTATGAGTTTTATTAACTTAACGGTATATGGGTATTATTAACTTACTGGTGCGTGAGTTTTATTAACTTAACGGTTTATGGGTATTAACATCTTACTGGTTTATGAGTCTTATTAACTTAACGGTTTATGGGTATTATCATATTACTGGTTTATGAGTCTTATTAACTTAATGTTTTGAAAGTTGTCATTACTGACTGGTTGTGATGGTCTTATCATCTTACTGGTTTCGAGGGTCTCATTAACTGGTTTAGGTGTCTTACTGACACACTGGTTTAGGTGTCTTACTGACACACTGGTTTAGGTGTCTTACTGACACACTGGTTTATGTGTCTTACTGACACACTGGTTTAGGTGTCTTACTGACACACTGGTTTAGGTGTCTTACTGACACACTGGTTTATGTGTCTTACTGACACACTGGTTTATGTGTCTTATTGACACACTGGTTTAGGTGTCTTACTGACACACTGGTTTATGTGTCTTATTGACACACTGGTTTAGGTGTCTTACTGACACACTGGTTTAGGTGTCTTACTGACACACTGGTTTAGGTGTCTTACTGACACACTGGTTTATGTGTCTTATTGACACACTGGTTTATGTGTCTTATTGACACACTGGTTTAGGTGTCTTACTGACACACTGGTTTAGGTGTCTTACTGACACACTGGTTTAGGTGTCTTACTGACACACTGGTTTATGTGTCTTATTGACACACTGGTTTATGTGTCTTATTGACACACTGGTTTATGTGTCTTATTGACACACTGGTTTATGTGTCTTATTGACACACTGGTTTATGTGTCTTATTGACACACTGGTTTAGGTGTCTTACTGACACACTGGTTTAGGTGTCTTACTGACACACTGGTTTAGGTGTCTTACTGACACACTGGTTTATGTGTCTTATTGACACACTGGTTTATGTGTCTTATTGACAGACTCGCATGAGTCGTCACTGGTCGTACAGACTAACATGAGTCGTCACTGGTCGTCCAGGCTCGCATGAGTCGTCACTGGTCGTACAGACTCACATAAGTCGTCACTGGTCGTACAGACTCACATAAGTCGTCACTGGTCGTACAGACTCACATGAGTCGTCACTGGTCGTACAGACTCACATGAGTCGACACTGGTCGTACAGACTCACATAAGTCGTCACTGGTCGTCCAGGCTCGCATGAGTCGTCACTGGTCGTACAGACTCACATAAGTCGTCACTGGTCGTACAGACTCACATGAGTCGTCACTGGTCGTACAGACTCACATAAGTCGTCACTGGTCGTACAGACTCACATGAGTCGTCACTGGTCGTACAGACTCACATGAGTCGACACTGGTCGTACAGACTCACATAAGTCGTCACTGGTCGTACAGACTCACATGAGTCGACACTGGTCGTACAGACTCACATGAGTTGTCACTGGTCGTCCAGACTCACATAAGTCGTCACTGGTCGTACATACTCACATGAGTTGTCACTGGTCGTCCAGACTCACATAAGTCGTCACTGGTCGTCCAGGCTCGCATGAGTCGTCACTGGTCGTACAGACTCACATAAGTCGTCACTGGTCGTACAGACTCACATGAGTCGTCACTGGTCGTACAGACTCACATAAGTTGTCACTGGTCGTACAGACTCACATGAGTTGTCACTGGTCGTCCAGACTCACATGAGTCGTCACTGGTCGTCCAGACTCACATAAGTCGTCACTGGTCGTCCAGACTCACATAAGTCGTCACTGGTCGTACAGACTCACATGAGTTGTCACTGGTCGTCCAAACTCACATAAGTCGTCACTGGTCGTCCAGGCTCGCATGAGTCGTCACTGGTCGTCCAGGCTCGCATGAGTCGTCACTGGTCGTACAGGCTCACATGAGTTGTCACTGGTCGTCCAGGCTCGCATGAGTCGTCACTGGTCGTCCAGGCTCACATAAGTCGTCACTGGTCGTACAGACTCACATGAGTCGTCACTGGTCGTACAGACTCACATGAGTTGTCACTGGTCGTCCAGTTAATAATACTCTTAAATGTTTGACGCGGCTAAAATAGGATAGAAGCGCGCGAGTATATGATTACAGTTAACGATATTTAATGAGTGGAAATGATATCAATCAAGTAGTTAAGTATGCATTATCGGTTATCTTTTAGATCATTCAAGGAAAAACGCAATATCAGAGTATCGTAATATCATAGCTCAGTGTGGCCTTTAAGTGGAGATTATATAGATAACATCCGCTATGTTTGTTTATTTGCATGGTAGTTTACGCAGCCAACACTATTTCACTTATATCACGTGTGTTAGTTACCATTACTACTGGTTCATGTAGTCTTACACAAGGAGGTCAGTCGTAATGCTATCCACCAACATCCTGGGCACCATGGAGGGAAAACCATTTTTAAAGTCTTTGGTATGAACCGGCCAGGTATCGAACCCGTGACCTCCTGTCAATACCCCCTCGATATAGTTAATAGGGTAGTCAATATCCCCTCGATAAATTTAATAGGGTTGTCAGTATCCCCTCGATAAATTTAATAGGGTTGTCAATATCCCCTCGATATAGTTAATAGGGTAGTCATTATTCCTCCGATATATTTAACAGGGTAGTCAATATCCCCTCGATATATTTAATAGGGTAGTCAGCATCCCCTCGATATATTTAACAGGGTAGTCAGCATCCCCTCGATATATGTAACAGGGTAGTCAGCATCCCCTCGATATAGTTAATAGGGTAGTCATTATTCCTCCGATATATTTAATAGGGTAGTCAGCATCCCCTCGATACTTAACAGGGTAGTCAGCATCCCCTCGATATATTTAACAGGGTAGTCAGCATCCCCTCGATATATTTAATAGGGTAGTCAGCATCCCCTCGATATATTTAATAGGGTAGTCATTATTCCCCCGATATATGTAATAGGGTAGTCAGCATCCCCTCGATATATTTAACAGGGTAGTCATTATTCCCCCGATATATGTAATAGGGTAGTCAGCATCCCCTCGATATATTTAACAGGGTAGTCAGCATCCCCTCGATATATTTAACAGGGTAGTCAGCATCCCCTCGATATAGTTAATAGGGTAGTCATTATTCCCCCGATATATGTAATAGGGTAGTCAGCATCCCCTCGATAGGTTTAACAGGGAAGTCATTATCCCATCGAGAGGTTTAACAGGGTAGTCAATAACCCCTCGATAGGTTTAACAGGGAAATAAAAAAAAACTCGATAGGTTTAACAGGGAAGTCATTATCCTATCGGTAGGTTTAACAGGGTAGTCAATAACCCCTCGATAGGTTTAACAGGGAAGTCATTATCCCATCGGTAGATTTAACAGGGTAGTTAACATCCCCTCGATAGGTTTTACTGGGTAGTCATTATCCCATCGGTAGGTTTAACAGGTTAGTCATCGTCTCATATAGTTATTAGTCAAAGTCCTTTTACTCTATAACTGTTTGATATCACTTAGGTATTTGTTTAGTTCTCAAAGTCCTGTTACTCTATTTTTGTTTGATATCACTTTGGTATTTGTTTAGGTCTCATGGTCTCGCTACTCTATTACTGTTTGATATCACTTTGGTATTTGTTTAATATTCATAGTCCCGTTACTCTATTACTGTTTGATATCACTTTGGTATTTGTTTAATACTAATAGTCCCGTTACTCTATTATTGTTTGATATCACTTTGGTATTTGTTTAGGTCTCATGGTCCCGCTACTCTATTACTGTTTGATATCACTTAGGTATTTGTTTAGTTCTCATAGTCCCATTACTCTATTACTGTTTGATATCACTTTGGTATTTGTTTAATATTCATAGTCCCGTTACTCTATTACTGTTTGATATCACTTTGGTATTTGTTTAATACTAATAGTCCCGTTACTCTATTATTGTTTGATATCACTTTGGTATTTGTTTAGTTCTCATAGTCCTGTTACTCTATTACTGTTTGATATCACTTATGTATTTGTTTAATACTCATAGTCCCGTTACTCTATTACTGTTTGATATCACTTTGGTATTTATTTAATACTCATAGTCTTGTTTCTCTATTATTGTTTGATATCACTTAGGTATTTGTTTAGTTCTCATAGTACCGCTACTCTATTATTGTTTGATATCACTTTGGTATTTGTTTAGTTCTCATAGTCCCGCTACTCTATTTCTGTTTGATATCACTTTGGTATTTGTTTAGGTCTCATAATCCCGTTACTCTATTATTGTTTGATATCACTTTGGTATTTGTTTAGTTCTTATAGTCCCGTTATTCTATTATTGTTTGATATCACTTTGGTATTTGTTTAGTTCTCATATAATCATCGTCCCGTTACTCTACTTCTTATCATATTGGCTTCGATTACTTCCAATATCTGATACCACTTATGTATTTGTATATGTATTTGTTTAATACTCATAGTCCCGTTACTCTATTACTGTTTGATATCACTTTGGTATTTGTTTAGGTCTCATAATCCCGTTACTCTATTATTGTTTGATATCACTTTGGTATTTGTTTAGGTCTCATAGTCCCGTTACTCTATTATTGTTTGATATCACTTTGGTATTTGTTTAGTTCTCATAGTCCCGTTACTCTATTACTATTTGATATCACTTTGGTATTTGTTTAGGTCTCATAGTCCCGTTACTCTATTACTGTTTGATATCACTTTGGTATTTGTTTAGTTCTCATATACCTGTTACTCTATTATTGTTTGATATCACTTAGGTATTTGTTTAGTTCTTATAGTCCCGTTATTCTATTATTGTTTGATATCACTTTGGTATTTGTTTAGTTCTCATATAATCATCGTCCCGTTACTCTACTTCTTATCATATTGGCTTCGATTACTTCCAATATCTGATACAAGATATGCTAAAATCTGTTATAAAATGTTAAAATATAACGACTCAATAGGGCATACAAATTAAGTCACAGATGTAAAACATGTGGTTATGGTTATATTTGGGAAAAACAATATGTAGTAAACCAAAAACAGTTTCTGACGAACTTTGTGAACAGATTAAATGAGCAGTATATTCAGAAGTGTAGAAGTAGTTTGGCAAATAACCGTAAGGTAAATTTTAAACAAAACTTTTGTAGAGAATTATATATTACTGCCATTGACATGAAAAATTCAGAAAAACTTAAGCAATGTTTAGAAGCTCATCGCATACCTTGATGATCGAGAAAAGCAGACCTTTCAATATTTCAAAAGAGTTTAGAAACTGTGTTAAGTGTGATTGCTATATTGAAGACGAATTCCATTTTTTCGGCGATAGCTGTTTAACCTCAGTTTTTACCTAGATGTTAAACAAATGATCTATACTAGATTGTAGACCAATCAAATGTTGTATTTAATGAATAATGTCGAAGAAATAAAGGAAATGAAACGTTTTGATTGGTTCATAGTTACGTTGGCGATCCCACGAGTGGCACTAATAAGATGAAATTTTAAAATGAAATGTTCTGCATACTAACTTTGAATTGTTTTCCTTAAGAAATAAATTTCACTGAAACAAATCAGTGAAAACGTATGAAATATAACATTTAAGCGCAAAATATTAATTATTTTTGAAACATGGTAAGCTTTCAGTTAGTTATCGTCAATTGAAACTTTTACACATCTTGGGAGCCTCGCGTAATCTCCAGTCATGTGGCGTATTCTCGGCCTTGATAATCTATTTATAGAAACTGAAGCTGGATGGAGATGGCCGATTAGCCTTTGGTAAACACATATAATCTTTCTAATATTCAAGTCAAATAATATGCGCATGTTCCATTTCTTAGTGTTTTCTCATATTGATCGCCGTTTATCTTTTGTAAAGATATGTCTTGTTACCTATTTGTCCCTTGTATGAAAATCTCCACTTCAAATATATACCTCAACATTTTACTCACAATATAAATCATTATAGCTTCATAAATTTGATGTCTACCGAGAACGCAGAAACAATTCGAAATCTTGCCATGCATATATATTTTGCATTCAAACAAAGAAATGACTTTTTGATGGGTAAAGAGTAATTGTTATGTACATGTATATCAATATCTCGAGGTTATGTATACCATTGATAAAATAATAAACCAATTTCGATATGCAGAGACAGTAAATAAAAAATAAAAAGGAAATATTTTGGGTGAGTTTGGATGAATTACGTTATATATTTTAAATCATTTTTTTATCTAAATTGACTCAAAATATGATTATTTGTATATCATATTACAGTTTTTTAGGCGTATCATGGTTGGTTGAATTGGAATAATTGTAAGGCAACAATATTATATAACTATCCTTCCTACCAATGTACTTTATGTATTGTATATATTATTGTATATGGGCCGGTGGCTTGAAATACAGAAATAAAGAATTGAGTCGAATTACTGTATGTGTTGTTGTTTACTTTGACAGTGTTCCTTCTACTTTCCATATGTGGATTGATTGATTGTTTTGTGTTTAACGCCGCTTTCAACAATGTCTCAGTTATATCACGGCGTTTCCTGGGTAAAGGTGGTCTGTCAGTTATATCAGTGTACTGGCTACTTACCCAGGAAACGCCGTGATGTAACCAGTACAAAGTTGGTCTGTACTGTAAATAGATTGTGACCTCTCTCATATCAATCGGGTACAATAATATCCTATTATAGAAATACGGGTGACCCTAAGTTATTCGATTCGAAACCATTGAGTATCTTCGGTAACTGAACATTGTATTGCGTACAATCATAACTTCATGGACAACCAGTTTCTACCCACAATAGAATAGTAAAAACTAAACAGTAAACATACAAGACATGTTTACGAATTGTGTTATACAATAACTGGTTTATATATAAATACTAAAATAAAAACAAAATGTATGTTCTTACAGGACGCGTTTTAAATAGATGAACATGTAAAACACACAATAAACCAACCGTTACTGGTTAATGTATACAAACGTAAACCACTCAATAAACCAACCGTTACTGGTTGATGTATAAATACGTAAACCGCTCAATAAACCAACCATTACTTGTTGATGTATACAAACGTGAACCACTCAATAAACCAACATTATTGGTTGATATATAAATACGTAAACCACTCAATACACCAACGTTATTGGTTGATATATAAATACGTAAACCACTCAATACACCAACGTTATTGGTTGATATATAAATACGTAAACCACTCAATACACCAACGTTATTGGTTGATATATACAAACGTGAACCACTCAATACACCAACGTTATTGGTTGATATATAAAAACGTAAACCACTCAATAAACCAACGTTATTGGTTGATGTATAAATACGTAAACCACTCAATACACCAACGTTATTGGTTGATATATAAAAACGTAAACCACTCAATACACCAACGTTATTGGTTGATATATAAATACGTAAACCACTCAATACACCAACGTTATTGGTTGATTTATAAATACGTAAACCACTCAATACACCAACGTTATTGGTTGATATATAAAAACGTAAACCACTCAATAAACCATCGTTATTGGTTGATATATAAATACGTAAACCACTCAATACACCAACGTTATTGGTTGATATATAAATACGTAAACCACTCAATAAACCAACGTTATTGGTTGATATATAAATACGTAAACCACTCAATACACCAACGTTATTGGTTGATATATAAATACGTAAACCACTCAATAAACCAACGTTATTGGTTGATGTATAAATACGTAAACCACTCAATAAACCAACGTTATTGGTTGATATATAAATACGTAAACCACTCAATACACCAACGTTATTGGTTGATATATAAATACGTAAACCGCTCAATAAACCAAAGCTATTGGTTGATATATAAATAGTGACCTAGGCAACGAATACCAAAATTAGTATTCGAATATTTGATCACAAAGTATTCGAATATTTGACCCATTTGTGCATGCTTCTCCAACAAAGAGTTTATAAATGCGTTATTTGCTGTAATGTTATTTTACTGTTGTCTTATTGTGTTCAAATTACAGGACTCGCATTTGCATGTCCGTTAAATCCGTGAATTCGAAAGAAAACAATGTTAGTGAAAAATTCGTCAGTAAATTGCTCAGATTTTAATTAATTGATCACTCGCTTAATGTATTTTTTTACGAAACATTTAGTTCTGATTACCATGTATACAACTGAAATACTGTTGAAAATGATATGATCTGATCTTTTCATAACATAAAAAATCAGTCAACGACTGTCGTGAAGGGTGGATGTCGTTATTTGACGAGAAATGTGGCACTGCCCATGAGGAGAAATTTTACCTTTCTGTTGTTGTTTTATAACTGAAATAGTGTTGAACATGGGCACGAAATATTCCCAGTACCGGATTGTTTATCATAGATACGAAATCGGATAATTGCACGGCCAGACCAACGGATTTGTCTTATTGATGCATAATTTAATAAAAACGTATCTACATGTTATACAAATTGAAGTAACGGCGTTTTGGAACGAAACTATCGATATTGTATCGATCACTTTAATATCCCAAAGCAAAGATTATCAGTTTGACATGTTATCTACAGTATTGACACCTTATACAATACACGTATACCGGCCTTTACTTGCAGTTTTTAACAAAAAAGCGTGGGTAAATATTTCTAGTATCGTCAATTTGATTTATTATTTTAGAATACTCCTGATTTTCATCGAATATTCGAATCATGATATAGTATTCGAATATTCGACCATACGACCGAATATTCGAATATTCGTTGCCATCCCCAATATTAAATACGTAAACCAACACTTATTGGTTGATATATAAAAATGTAAACCACACAATAAACCAACCATTACTGGTTGATATATAAATACGTAAACCACACAATAAACCAACCATTATTGGTTGATATATACATATGTAAACCACACAATAAACCAACCGTTACTGGTTGATATATAAATACGAAAACCACTCAATAAACCAACCGTTATTGGTTGATATATAAATGCGTAAACCACTCAATAAACCAATGTTATTGGTTGATATATAAATACGTAAACCACACACTCACACAAACAGTTGATATGTATAGAATAGAATATGTAAACCTATCTTTAAACTACAAAAGGTTTAATTTCACTAATATAAACCATAAACATGCACTAACACATTTGGTTGATATATAAATACACATAAACGGTTCCGTAACACATTTATAAACCATATACTAATGCAACTGTTTTTTCTAATAAGTTGCACTGTAGCACGCCATAACATCCACTTCGTAGTTAAATATATAAAAGCAACACCAATACAACCATTTAATATTGAAAGTTATCAACAAAACACTATGACATAGCAGTTGATATTAAGTAGATATAACTGTCTATAAAGGTTCCTATCTTTGGACAGTCCGGAATCATTAAATATTAAAAAACGTTATAAACCAAACACTCACGTGTTGATGCCATGTAGATATAAGGCATATAGCACGACAGCGTAAATCATAAGTTAACAGGGACATAAATAGACACAGAACTCTCTATAAATGATCCTATTTTTTGTCAGTCCGCTGAGACCTCGAGATATCGATGTGTATTAATCTGATAGGCAGTAATTCCTCCCCCTAGTAAGTACTCGTGGTCATTTTCATAACTCTGTGGAAGAGTTTTATAAGTGAGGGGTGCTCCAGTTAAACCAACCTTATCGTCATTATTACACGTCGTGAAAACAGACTATGCTATGCATCAAAATGCATATTTCTTAACAGAAGTGTCGTGAATCTTCCCTAACTAGTGTGCACGCAGGGCAGAGCCAGATCAGATTATGTGGCTTAGCTGGTTGCTCATTATTAATAGTGGTCGTCCTTACGACTGGGGTCGCAGATAGCCGCTCATGTGATGAGGTAATTAACACTAACACTGTGGTTGATATTGTAACGAAAACGTTCGGTATACGTTGCATTTGATATGCAAATTTACATCACCGTTTCGAAGTGATGGAGTTTAGGGTTACATATATAAGACAAGTGGACCCCTTCAGGGTTGAGTATACTTTTCGCTGAAGGGATCTTCTGCGTCTTTAGCCCTGCACGTTACATTGGTGACAGATGTGGGATGAAGACAACTGCCATACCGGAGTTGCCTTACCCATGGGTATCCCAGGCCAAGACTCGGAACGAGTCTTCTCGGAGTGGGAAGTATTGTAACGAAAACGTTCGGTATACGTTGCATGTGATATGCAAATTTACATCACCGTTTCGAAGTGATGGAGTTTAGGGTTACATATATAAGACAAGTGGACCCCTTCAGGGTTGAGTATACTTTTCGCTGAAGGGATCTTCTGCGTCTTTAGTCCGGCACGTTACAATATATAAATACGTAAACCACTCAATAAACCAACGTTTTGGTTGATATATAAATACGTAAACCACTCAATAAACCAACGTTTTGGTTGATGTATAAATACGTAAACCACTCAATAAACCAACGTTTTGTGGTTGATATTTAAATACGTAAACCACTCAATAAACCAACGTGTTGGTTGATATATAAATACGTAAACCACTCAATAAACCAACGTTTTGGTTGATGTATAAATACGTAAACCACTCAATAAACCAACGTTTTGGTTGATATATAAATACGTAAACCACTCAATAAACCAACGTGTTGGTTGATATATAAATACGTAAACCACTCAATAAACTAACGTTTTGGTTGATGTATAAATACGTAAACCACTCAATAAACCAACGTGTTGGTTGATATATATATATACGTAAACCACTCAATAAACCAACCGTTATTGGTTGATATATAAATATGTAAACCACTCAATAAACTAACGTTTTAGTTGATATATAAATATGTACCAACCGTTACTGGTTAATGTATAAAAACGTAAACCACTCAATAAACCAACGTTATTGGTTGATATATAAATGTGTACCAACCGTTACTGGTTAATGTATAAATTCGTAAACCACACACTCACACAAACAGTTGATATTAGAAATATGTAAACCTATCTTTAAACTACAAAAGGTTTAATTTCACTAATATAAACCATAATAATGTTGAGAGTTTAATCTTTGCCAAAACATCCTTATTTCACTTCTAGACACTGTTGTGAAGAACTCAAAATGCTCACGCACGGGTTATTTAACATTAGGAGCCGATAGGCAATTACAGGTATATCAAGGTTAACAATATGAGTTGACCAGCCGACAGTAAAGAAGCTGGTTTGGGCGTTACAGAAGCGCCGCCTGGTCATGCACTATGGTACAGGCTTAAACAAATCGCTTCCAGCATTCAAGGAATTAATTAAGAAATAACCGCCTCGTTAGTGAAGTGGTAGAGCGTCCGTATCGGTTCAGTAGGTCATGGGGTCGATCCCCCATACGGGTCATATCAAATACGTGTAATACATTACACATGATGGTTGTAATTGCCTTCCCTTCATGGCGCTTAGGATTGTGGGTAAGCAACCGACTCGTTAGTGTCATAAACGTGAGCACAAACGTGCAATTAAAACGGAAGGCAAGTCATTTTCTTCTTATTTTAAATTGTCGAGGGCGGTTCTGACGTCCTAAGCCCTCACTGCTCACCAAATGGCTGTAGCGCCGAGGGTAAACACTCTCAAAACCTGGCCTCACTGAGTTTACCAGGCTGAATTGGGTTAGCAGTTTCATATTAGTCATGTTGATTGACTCAAGCTCGTAATATGACATTAAGCCTGTTCCTAGTTTTGTCGATCAGTCTTTAGTTTAAACTCATTTAGGATGCTTCTATAATAAGGTAATAAATAACCTTTATTTACCATTGACTTTTTGTTACGGACGTTCTATCCTGAGTTAGTGACTCCAGGGGGAATTAGTTCTCATTCGGAAAATAGGATTTTCACATCCCTAGATATTTCAAGAAATCAAGACTATGTAATTTATAAGGCATAAACCTCTCTCAGTGTAAACTTATAAATCTGATGATATTTAAAACCTATCTCAGTGTAAACTTATATCTGATCATATTTAAAACCTCTCTCAGTGTAAACTTATATCTGATAATATTTAAAACCTCTCTCAGTGTAAACTTATATCTGATAATATTTAAAACCTCTCTCAGTGTAAACTTATATTTGATAATATTTAAAGCATCTCTCAGTGTAAACTTAAATCTGATAATATTTAAAACATTTCTCAGTGTAAACTTATATCTGATAATATTTAAAACCTCTCTCAGTGTAAACTTATTAGTCGCCGGGCAGAAGCCCGCGACTTCTATTTTTAATAGGTTTTCGGAAATGACATGGGAGGGGTTAGGGTTAGATTATTAGATTTTTTTTAAAAATGTCTTGAACATATTACAACTGCGTTTGTTTAAAAACACTAAACTATGACACATCTAAAATGAAATAAATATTCCGATGTTTTAAGTATGTGCAGTTTCTTTATTTTGACTGGCATTTACGTTTTTGTGTTTTATTTACGAAGACAAAACAGTCCCTATTTGCTAAACTGAGATACTTTATTATCAAAAGGCGATAACTACAAACCTTTACGTCGCACAGTTTAATTTGTTTACATACGCGCACCTGCTTGCAGCAGACTATCGATATGAAAATCACGTCGAATTCTCCTTTTAATAGATAAGTATCAACATAAACTGGTAACAAAAACAAAAATAAATATTTTGTGAAAATATGTCTCAAATATAAGCCTGCTTATCGGTCGTGAACGTCGAAACGCCTTTTCATCAGTTCGTGACCTAGTTTCATATTGCCAAAATGTAAAAGCGAAGTAACCGGAAGTAAAATGTAAACTTAGAAAAGTGAGTTTATGCAGACAAAAAATGTCGCAAGATAAATTGATTTCTTAAACGTCACGAAACGAGTGCATGGGTCGAATGTAGGAGAAAGAAAGATAATATAGAAATGCTTTTTTTCTCTCGAATGCAGTGGAATAAAACATGCACTAAAGCTTTGCCTGATTTTTCATTCACTTTCTTCGATGTCTGACACTACGACTCGATCTTGACACGAGGGTCAACATTTTGAAAGAAAGCTCAAACACCTTATCACAGATAGATAGCTAATATAACACACTGAAATTATTAAATATATGTGATATTGAATGTTTATTTGGCTTGAAACAAATTAAGAGAAGAACAAACTCTGATAAACAATAGATTTAGAAATAAAGAAAATTTGCTCTTTCGCACCCAATTAATTTCATACTTGCCACCTATTAAATAGTAGTGGGACTCGCAACTGGCATTTCTCTTGCGCCAAACATATATTGTATGCATCAACGATTTAGATAAACAATTTAGCTGATATGTTGTTTCAAGTGTGGTCTACTTTTTAAACATATGAGGATAAATTTTAACATCTGTGAAATATTTATTATAATTATTATTAAAAAGGAGGAAGTTCATGTCTTCAGCAATTTAACCGTTTTCTCAATGTTTTAATAGTTTAAATGTTTTCATTGTTGCTTCAGACATGGAAAGGGTTTAATAGCTTTTCATTGCATGTAGATTTAAATCCCAAAATGTATTTGTTGTGGTTTTATTGACAAATGCAAAACATCCAAAATCCTGACCAAAAGAAATCCTGAAATTTGTAGATCTATGTGGAATTTCAAAAATCCTGGAATTAGTCCTTATGAAAACATTTTGTGTATGTTTAGACTAATGAAAGTCAAGAATACATGTGTGTTAAAAAATAAATCAATGCAGTCTTTTCCGGCGACATTGATGCCTTGCATCAACTTTCTCTTGTATCTGATAATATTTAATACCTCTCTCAGTGTAAACTTATATCTGATAATATTTAAAACCTCTCTCAGTGTAAACTTATATCTGATCATATTTAAAACCTCTCTCAGTGTAAACTTATATTTGATAATATTTAAAGCATCTCTCAGTGTAAACTTAAATCTGATAATATTTAAAACATTTCTCAGTGTAAACTTATATCTGATAATATTTAAAACCTCTCTCAGTGTAAACTTATTAGTCGCCGGGCAGAAGCCCGCGACTTCTATTTTTAATAGGTTTTCGGAAATGACATGGGAGGGGTTAGGGTTAGATTATTAGATTTTTTTTTTAAATGTCTTGAACATATTACAACTGCGTTTGTTTAAAAACACTAAACTATGACACATCTAAAATGAAATAAATATTCCGATGTTTTAAGTATGTGCAGTTTCTTTATTTTGACTGGCATTTACGTTTTTGTGTTTTATTTACGAAGACAAAACAGTCCCTATTTGCTAAACTGAGATACTTTATTATCAAAAGGCGATAACTACAAACCTTTACGTCGCACAGTTTAATTTGTTTACATACGCGCACCTGCTTGCAGCAGACTATCGATATGAAAATCACGTCGAATTCTCCTTTTAATAGATAAGTATCAACATAAACTGGTAACAAAAACAAAAATAAATATTTTGTGAAAATATGTCTCAAATATAAGCCTGCTTATCGGTCGTGAACGTCGAAACGCCTTTTCATCAGTTCGTGACCTAGTTTCATATTGCCAAAATGTAAAAGCGAAGTAACCGGAAGTAAAATGTAAACTTAGAAAAGTGAGTTTATGCAGACAAAAAATGTCGCAAGATAAATTGATTTCTTAAACGTCACGAAACGAGTGCATGGGTCGAATGTAGGAGAAAGAAAGATAATATAGAAATGCTTTTTTTCTCTCGAATGCAGTGGAATAAAACATGCACTAAAGCTTTGCCTGATTTTTCATTCACTTTCTTCGATGTCTGACACTACGACTCGATCTTGACACGAGGGTCAACATTTTGAAAGAAAGCTCAAACACCTTATCACAGATAGATAGCTAATATAACACACTGAAATTATTAAATATATGTGATATTGAATGTTTATTTGGCTTGAAACAAATTAAGAGAAGAACAAACTCTGATAAACAATAGATTTAGAAATAAAGAAAATTTGCTCTTTCGCACCCAATTAATTTCATACTTGCCACCTATTAAATAGTAGTGGGACTCGCAACTGGCATTTCTCTTGCGCCAAACATATATTGTATGCATCAACGATTTAGATAAACAATTTAGCTGATATGTTGTTTCAAGTGTGGTCTACTTTTTAAACATATGAGGATAAATTTTAACATCTGTGAAATATTTATTATAATTATTATTAAAAAGGAGGAAGTTCATGTCTTCAGCAATTTAACCGTTTTCTCAATGTTTTAATAGTTTAAATGTTTTCATTGTTGCTTCAGACATGGAAAGGGTTTAATAGCTTTTCATTGCATGTAGATTTAAATCCCAAAATGTATTTGTTGTGGTTTTATTGACAAATGCAAAACATCCAAAATCCTGACCAAAAGAAATCCTGAAATTTGTAGATCTATGTGGAATTTCAAAAATCCTGGAATTAGTCCTTATGAAAACATTTTGTGTATGTTTAGACTAATGAAAGTCAAGAATACATGTGTGTTAAAAAATAAATCAATGCAGTCTTTTCCGGCGACATTGATGCCTTGCATCAACTTTCTCTTGTATCTGATAATATTTAATACCTCTCTCAGTGTAAACTTATATCTGATAATATTTAAAACCTCTCTCAGTGTAAACTTATATCTGATCATATTTAAAACCTCTCTCAGTGTAAACTTATATTTGATAATATTTAAAGCATCTCTCAGTGTAAACTTAAATCTGATAATATTTAAAACATTTCTCAGTGTAAACTTATATCTGATAATATTTAAAACCTCTCTCAGTGTAAACTTATTAGTCGCCGGGCAGAAGCCCGCGACTTCTATTTTTAATAGGTTTTCGGAAATGACATGGGAGGGGTTAGGGTTAGATTATTAGATTTTTTTTTTAAATGTCTTGAACATATTACAACTGCGTTTGTTTAAAAACACTAAACTATGACACATCTAAAATGAAATAAATATTCCGATGTTTTAAGTATGTGCAGTTTCTTTATTTTGACTGGCATTTACGTTTTTGTGTTTTATTTACGAAGACAAAACAGTCCCTATTTGCTAAACTGAGATACTTTATTATCAAAAGGCGATAACTACAAACCTTTACGTCGCACAGTTTAATTTGTTTACATACGCGCACCTGCTTGCAGCAGACTATCGATATGAAAATCACGTCGAATTCTCCTTTTAATAGATAAGTATCAACATAAACTGGTAACAAAAACAAAAATAAATATTTTGTGAAAATATGTCTCAAATATAAGCCTGCTTATCGGTCGTGAACGTCGAAACGCCTTTTCATCAGTTCGTGACCTAGTTTCATATTGCCAAAATGTAAAAGCGAAGTAACCGGAAGTAAAATGTAAACTTAGAAAAGTGAGTTTATGCAGACAAAAAATGTCGCAAGATAAATTGATTTCTTAAACGTCACGAAACGAGTGCATGGGTCGAATGTAGGAGAAAGAAAGATAATATAGAAATGCTTTTTTTCTCTCGAATGCAGTGGAATAAAACATGCACTAAAGCTTTGCCTGATTTTTCATTCACTTTCTTCGATGTCTGACACTACGACTCGATCTTGACACGAGGGTCAACATTTTGAAAGAAAGCTCAAACACCTTATCACAGATAGATAGCTAATATAACACACTGAAATTATTAAATATATGTGATATTGAATGTTTATTTGGCTTGAAACAAATTAAGAGAAGAACAAACTCTGATAAACAATAGATTTAGAAATAAAGAAAATTTGCTCTTTCGCACCCAATTAATTTCATACTTGCCACCTATTAAATAGTAGTGGGACTCGCAACTGGCATTTCTCTTGCGCCAAACATATATTGTATGCATCAACGATTTAGATAAACAATTTAGCTGATATGTTGTTTCAAGTGTGGTCTACTTTTTAAACATATGAGGATAAATTTTAACATCTGTGAAATATTTATTATAATTATTATTAAAAAGGAGGAAGTTCATGTCTTCAGCAATTTAACCGTTTTCTCAATGTTTTAATAGTTTAAATGTTTTCATTGTTGCTTCAGACATGGAAAGGGTTTAATAGCTTTTCATTGCATGTAGATTTAAATCCCAAAATGTATTTGTTGTGGTTTTATTGACAAATGCAAAACATCCAAAATCCTGACCAAAAGAAATCCTGAAATTTGTAGATCTATGTGGAATTTCAAAAATCCTGGAATTAGTCCTTATGAAAACATTTTGTGTATGTTTAGACTAATGAAAGTCAAGAATACATGTGTGTTAAAAAATAAATCAATGCAGTCTTTTCCGGCGACATTGATGCCTTGCATCAACTTTCTCTTGTATCTGATAATATTTAATACCTCTCTCAGTGTAAACTTATATCTGATAATATTTAAAACCTCTCTCAGTGTAAACTTATATCTGATCATATTTAAAACCTCTCTCAGTGTAAACTTATATTTGATAATATTTAAAGCATCTCTCAGTGTAAACTTAAATCTGATAATATTTAAAACATTTCTCAGTGTAAACTTATATCTGATAATATTTAAAACCTCTCTCAGTGTAAACTTATTAGTCGCCGGGCAGAAGCCCGCGACTTCTATTTTTAATAGGTTTTCGGAAATGACATGGGAGGGGTTAGGGTTAGATTATTAGATTTTTTTTTTAAATGTCTTGAACATATTACAACTGCGTTTGTTTAAAAACACTAAACTATGACACATCTAAAATGAAATAAATATTCCGATGTTTTAAGTATGTGCAGTTTCTTTATTTTGACTGGCATTTACGTTTTTGTGTTTTATTTACGAAGACAAAACAGTCCCTATTTGCTAAACTGAGATACTTTATTATCAAAAGGCGATAACTACAAACCTTTACGTCGCACAGTTTAATTTGTTTACATACGCGCACCTGCTTGCAGCAGACTATCGATATGAAAATCACGTCGAATTCTCCTTTTAATAGATAAGTATCAACATAAACTGGTAACAAAAACAAAAATAAATATTTTGTGAAAATATGTCTCAAATATAAGCCTGCTTATCGGTCGTGAACGTCGAAACGCCTTTTCATCAGTTCGTGACCTAGTTTCATATTGCCAAAATGTAAAAGCGAAGTAACCGGAAGTAAAATGTAAACTTAGAAAAGTGAGTTTATGCAGACAAAAAATGTCGCAAGATAAATTGATTTCTTAAACGTCACGAAACGAGTGCATGGGTCGAATGTAGGAGAAAGAAAGATAATATAGAAATGCTTTTTTTCTCTCGAATGCAGTGGAATAAAACATGCACTAAAGCTTTGCCTGATTTTTCATTCACTTTCTTCGATGTCTGACACTACGACTCGATCTTGACACGAGGGTCAACATTTTGAAAGAAAGCTCAAACACCTTATCACAGATAGATAGCTAATATAACACACTGAAATTATTAAATATATGTGATATTGAATGTTTATTTGGCTTGAAACAAATTAAGAGAAGAACAAACTCTGATAAACAATAGATTTAGAAATAAAGAAAATTTGCTCTTTCGCACCCAATTAATTTCATACTTGCCACCTATTAAATAGTAGTGGGACTCGCAACTGGCATTTCTCTTGCGCCAAACATATATTGTATGCATCAACGATTTAGATAAACAATTTAGCTGATATGTTGTTTCAAGTGTGGTCTACTTTTTAAACATATGAGGATAAATTTTAACATCTGTGAAATATTTATTATAATTATTATTAAAAAGGAGGAAGTTCATGTCTTCAGCAATTTAACCGTTTTCTCAATGTTTTAATAGTTTAAATGTTTTCATTGTTGCTTCAGACATGGAAAGGGTTTAATAGCTTTTCATTGCATGTAGATTTAAATCCCAAAATGTATTTGTTGTGGTTTTATTGACAAATGCAAAACATCCAAAATCCTGACCAAAAGAAATCCTGAAATTTGTAGATCTATGTGGAATTTCAAAAATCCTGGAATTAGTCCTTATGAAAACATTTTGTGTATGTTTAGACTAATGAAAGTCAAGAATACATGTGTGTTAAAAAATAAATCAATGCAGTCTTTTCCGGCGACATTGATGCCTTGCATCAACTTTCTCTTGTATCTGATAATATTTAATACCTCTCTCAGTGTAAACTTATATCTGATAATATTTAAAACCTCTCTCAGTGTAAACTTATATCTGATCATATTTAAAACCTCTCTCAGTGTAAACTTATATTTGATAATATTTAAAGCATCTCTCAGTGTAAACTTAAATCTGATAATATTTAAAACATTTCTCAGTGTAAACTTATATCTGATAATATTTAAAACCTCTCTCAGTGTAAACTTATTAGTCGCCGGGCAGAAGCCCGCGACTTCTATTTTTAATAGGTTTTCGGAAATGACATGGGAGGGGTTAGGGTTAGATTATTAGATTTTTTTTTTAAATGTCTTGAACATATTACAACTGCGTTTGTTTAAAAACACTAAACTATGACACATCTAAAATGAAATAAATATTCCGATGTTTTAAGTATGTGCAGTTTCTTTATTTTGACTGGCATTTACGTTTTTGTGTTTTATTTACGAAGACAAAACAGTCCCTATTTGCTAAACTGAGATACTTTATTATCAAAAGGCGATAACTACAAACCTTTACGTCGCACAGTTTAATTTGTTTACATACGCGCACCTGCTTGCAGCAGACTATCGATATGAAAATCACGTCGAATTCTCCTTTTAATAGATAAGTATCAACATAAACTGGTAACAAAAACAAAAATAAATATTTTGTGAAAATATGTCTCAAATATAAGCCTGCTTATCGGTCGTGAACGTCGAAACGCCTTTTCATCAGTTCGTGACCTAGTTTCATATTGCCAAAATGTAAAAGCGAAGTAACCGGAAGTAAAATGTAAACTTAGAAAAGTGAGTTTATGCAGACAAAAAATGTCGCAAGATAAATTGATTTCTTAAACGTCACGAAACGAGTGCATGGGTCGAATGTAGGAGAAAGAAAGATAATATAGAAATGCTTTTTTTCTCTCGAATGCAGTGGAATAAAACATGCACTAAAGCTTTGCCTGATTTTTCATTCACTTTCTTCGATGTCTGACACTACGACTCGATCTTGACACGAGGGTCAACATTTTGAAAGAAAGCTCAAACACCTTATTACAGATAGATAGCTAATATTACACACTGAAATTATTAAATATATGTGATATTGAATGTTTATTTGGCTTGAAACAAATTAAGAGAAGAACAAACTCTGATAAACAATAGATTTAGAAATAAAGAAAATTTGCTCTTTCGCACCCAATTAATTTCATACTTGCCACCTATTAAATAGTAGTGGGACTCGCAACTGGCATTTCTCTTGCGCCAAACATATATTGTATGCATCAACGATTTAGATAAACAATTTAGCTGATATGTTGTTTCAAGTGTGGTCTACTTTTTAAACATATGAGGATAAATTTTAACATCTGTGAAATATTTATTATAATTATTATTAAAAAGGAGGAAGTTCATGTCTTCAGCAATTTAACCGTTTTCTCAATGTTTTAATAGTTTAAATGTTTTCATTGTTGCTTCAGACATGGAAAGGGTTTAATAGCTTTTCATTGCATGTAGATTTAAATCCCAAAATGTATTTGTTGTGGTTTTATTGACAAATACAAAACATCCAAAATCCTGACCAAAAGAAATCCTGAAATTTGTAGATCTATGTGGAATTTCAAAAATCCTGGAATTAGTCCTTATGAAAACATTTTGTGTATGTTTAGACTAATGAAAGTCAAGAATACATGTGTGTTAAAAAATAAATCAATGCAGTCTTTTCCGGCGACATTGATGCCTTGCATCAACTTTCTCTTGTATCTGATAATATTTAATACCTCTCTCAGTGTAAACTTATATCTGATAATATTTAAAACCTCTCTCAGTGTAAACTTATATCTGATCATATTTAAAACCTCTCTCAGTGTAAACTTATATCTGATCATATTTAAAACCTCTCTCAGTGTAAACTTATATCTGATCATATTTACAAAAGTCATTGTTGTGCCATTCGTCTTTCGACGATTTTCTGAAAATAGTGGAAAGTCGGCGAGTTGCATATGCGAAGATTTCTATATGGAAAACCGTTGCGAGAAAGCCAAAATGTAATTTGTCCCGCCGTGATCTATCTGAAAAGCTATTGACAATGGCTTAGAACCCAATCAAAGCGGCTTGCATCAAAGTATAATAATTAAATATAGTTGGCAAAAGTAGAAAGTGTTCACGCTGTTTTCAAAAGTCGTTTGCTACACATGCGTGAAAATGCGTATGCAAGGGGCATAGTATTGAAGCCCGGCTTTCGGGATCTTCGGGACTTTTAACCAATTGTGTGATTTGTATGGTGTGTATGGTGTGTATGGTGTGTATGGTGTGTGTGGTGTGTATGGTGTGTATGGTGTGTATGGTGTGTAGGGTGTGTATGGTGTGTGTGGTGTGTATGGTGTGTGTGTGTGGTGTGTATGGTGGTGTGTGTGGTGTGTATGGTGTGTATGGTGTGTATGGTGTGTATGGTGTGTATGGTGTGTATGGTGTGTGTGTGTGTAGGGTGTGTAGGGTGTGTATGGTGTGTGTGGTGTGTATGGTGTGTGTGTGTGGTGTGTATGGTGGTGTGTGTGGTGTGTATGGTGTGTATGGTGTGTATGGTGTGTGTGGTGTGTATGGTGTGTATGGTGTGTATGGTGTGTATGGTGTGTATGGTGTGTATGGTGTGTATGGTGTGTAGGGTGTGTATGGTGTGTATGGTGTGTAGGGTGTGTAGGGTGTGTATGGTGGGTATGGTGTGTAGGGTGTGTATGTGTGTAGGGTGTGTAGGTGTGTATGGTGTGTATGGTGTAGGGTGTGTAGGGTGTGTAGGGTGTGTAGGGTGTGTATGGTGTGTAGGGTGTGTATGGCGTGTAGGGTGTGTATGGTATGTAGGGTGTGTAGGGTGTGTAGGCTGTGTAGGGTGTGTAGGGTGTGTAGGCCATTGCAACAGTATTTAAGTCATATCACGACGTTTCATCGGTACATTAGTAGAACTGCTGGAAGGCTGATGACACCAGCGAGTACTTCCATAAATCGTATCCTGGTCTCCCGCGTTCGATAGGGACGCGTTTAAAAATACTACACAACCGAGGAGGTACCAGTATGAATCTTAAACAATAGTCCAACAACTCACATCTACAACAATTATTGTAAGTGAATGTTTTATTTAGATCTCATCTCTAACAACATGAAATATGTTCTCTTGTATTGGGCCCTGGGTACAGATAACCCTGCGGAAGAGCCTCCATAAAACAGCAATCCCTAATCATCTATTTAATAGGGTTATTGTATGCGAAGTTAATGGCCATCCATCTCTCACCCGAGTCTACAACGTGTCACACGTCCTGACGGTTAAATTGTCTTATCAATAGGGCTGATGGTAGTTTGGTAGCATGTCACATTGGAATAATTCTTGTGAAAATATTCCAAAATCGAGAAACTGCGATCATATGAGAAAGATTTCAAAAATTGCAATACACAATATATATGAAGCTTTCCGTGGGTAAATGTAGACATTTTCATTATAGACCAGTGAAGGTTCGGAACAGCGCGACATTTATCAGAATTGACACATTAACACTTTGCCGATGTTAATACAATGTATGTTGACACATTAACACTTTGCCGATGTTAATACAATGTATGTTGACACATTAACACTTTGCCGATGTTAATACAATGTATGTTGACACATTAACACTTTGCCGATGTTAATACAATGTATGTTGACACCGCACGGAACGGAATGATCGCAATATGTTATATATATATGTTATATATATATGTTATATATATATATGTTATATATATATGTTATATATATATGTTATATATATATGTTATATATATATGTTATATATATATGTTGAGATGAGCTATAAACTATATGTTATATATATATGTTGAGATGAGCTATAAACTATATGTTATATATATATATATGTTGAGATGAGCTATAAACTATATGTTATATATATATTTTGAGATGAGCTATAAACTATATGTTATATATATATGTTGAGATGAGCTATAAACTGGAACTTGATATTTCCATAGTGTTATAGTAAATATATATATATACCATGTCTGACCTGGGTGTGTATTTATACCATGTCCGAGACCTGGGGGCGTATTAATACCATGTCCGAAACCTTGGGTGTATTAATACCATGTCTGACCTGGGGTGTATATATACCATGTCCGAAACCTGGGGTGTATTAATACCATGTCTGACCTGGGGGTGTATTTATACCATGTCCGAGACCTGGGGCGTATTAATACCATGTCCGAGACCTGGGGTGTATTAATACAATGTCCGATACCTGGGGTGTATTAATACAATGTCCGAAACCTGGGGTGTATTAATACAATGTCCGAGACCTGGGGTGTATTAATACAATGTCCGAAACCTGGGGTGTATTAATACAATGTCCGAGACCTGGGGTGTATTAATACAATGTCCGAAACCTGGGGTGTATTAATACAATGTCCGAAACCTGGGGTGTATTAATACAATGTCCGAAACCTGGGGTGTAGTAATACAATGTCCGAGACCTGGGGTGTATTAATGCAATGTCCGAAACCTGGGGTGTATTAATACAATGTCCGAAACCTGGGGTGTATTAATACAATGTCCGAAACCTGGGGTGTATTAATACAATGTCCGAAACCTGGGGTATATTAAGAGTATCATTACACACCGAGCGTTCGGGATTTAAATATTCATGTCGAATTATCCATTTAAAGTACAGAGTTGCACTTGGCTTTTAAAGTATATTTTGCATACACCTACGGTAATATGAGCCGGTCAAATGACAGGGTGATGGTAGAATAGCTATGTGTACATGTATGACACATTTCGCTAAACTGTTACATGTATGCGCGACTTTTAACAATATGTTTGTAAGTCAAAGTGAAATGAATTCGGTGACAAGAATTCAGCGGAATAAGTGTTTAAGCCGGCGGGGTGTCTGGATAATATCAAGTTTATAGTATCATGGAACGAACAGCCTCGTTGTGGACAAGTCATCGCGACCCTGACCGTATTTAGTGAGTCACGTGACGTGAAAACCCAAACCAACCTTCTGTATTTATCGATTAGCGGGCGATCCAGATCCGCGCTTGGGCGGCCCTGTTCACCCTTACCAATAGCAGACTATCTAAGTATGTCATTTGATCACAATTGTTATCGAATTTCGAGTGACTTTATTAAACATTATTGAGCTTTAAGACACATTAAATATATTTTCTACATGTACCTCGTACAGCATGTTAATACGTGATAGTAAATCTTGGCGTCGGGCGTCTACTAAGTATGTATGTTTGTCTGTGTGTGTGTCTCTCTGTCTATGTCTGTCTGTCTGTCTGTACGCTCTTCCATCTCTCTGAGTCTCTCTCTCTCTCTGTCTCTGTCTGTCTCTGTCTCTCTCTGTCTCTCTCTCTCTCTCTCTCTCTCTCTCTCTCTCTCTCTCTCTCTCTCTCTCTCTCTCTCTCTCTCTCTCTCTCTCTCTTTCTTTCTTTTTTATATTTATTAAAGTCAAACGATCTATAACATAGGAAAATATACAAAACGATTCAGGTTTAGCAGCACAAGTGTGTATCCGATACATTTATAACATCCCACGTGAGCCACTTTCCGCTCGATTTGCAATGAGCCGCGTCACGTTCAGTGGGGTCCTAATGCAGTGAAGACTCAGACGAGACTTCGTATTCAGTCTCACAAGAATCATCATCGTCCGCATATACCCTGCATAAACTCAAAAGTGTTTTCTGACGAAAGACTTGAAGTCTAGCCCTAGTAGTTGTACGCATATATAAGGTTAAATGATGTTATTCGGGACCCACAGTGATGTACGCGGATCACATACATTTCTCCCCAGAAACAATTACATGCTTGTCAAAAACAGCGAGAGTGCAATGTGTAACAACTCCATCCCGTCTTACTCGTGTACACGCTTTACAGTTCATTTTGATTCTTTGTTGCTTTACGCTGTTTTCAACATTTCCCCAAGTTATATATCAGTTAGGTACAACTGGTCCAGGTGTCCTAGCGAGCCAGTTGTAGTGTTAACCTCACACCTCCTGGGCGCCAAACATCTATGGAAAGCCAGTTGTACCATTGTTTTATTATAACCAAGCAGGGTTTTGAACCCGCCACCTCCCGCATCCGAGGCGGGCGCTCTACCACTACAACACCGAGACTGTTTACGGTTTAGACAGGTCACTTGAACATCGACCTTCCCATGTTGTTCACCCGTATACCGCCCCAGTGACGTATACCGCCCCTGTGACGTATACCGCCCCAGTGACGTCATTACAATATCCGTCGTGTTCTATTCGCGTTTGAAAATCTGCTTGTATTTGCACCGGAAAATATCCAGGTACAAACTAATGAGATATCTTACTAGTGAACTATTGATACGGGCAGAATATCCCGATCCATATGTTCGCGGGTATATCAAACGTCTGTTTATGCAAACATTTGGTAGAAGCATTCTTTAGTTATAAGCGGGTTAAGTCGCGAGAAATATGATTTTAGTATTGCGACAAAGCAGGTGACGTCATTAAAAAATATCCGGGCAACTGATAAAATCCCATTGGAATTATTTCTCACTGGGAAATTATGACTGTCCTCAGACCCGGATATTTATACTTTGCAAAATATGTAATATGAAAGGATTTTGGTTATTACCCTTGCAATACCCCCCTGTGAACATTAACTAATGAGTGTGAGACTAACATGTATTTCAGATACTATTTGTAGGACACGACAACCTTTAAGTCTCACTTCGAACTGTTTGGTGTAACTTGTGAACTCGACTTACACTCCGGACGTCATCTTGTATCACGCATATATCTGAAACACCATTTGAACAAAACTCCGACCACTTTTCACGAATGTTCACCGGTAAGGTTGTGCACACGGTATTTTATATGCTGTGTCTTCCAAAACCTAGAAGATTATTGCCTTTGAATGATGCTTGCCATACTGTCTTTTTTGTCAAACGTCGGAAAGAATGTAGACAGAGCTCGGGTTCGAACTTACATTGTGTATGCTGTTTCGTCCAAAACGTGCAGGGTTATTGCCCTTGAATGACGCTAGCCCAAATCGTCCTATTAATAATACTTTCGCCAATATAAACATTTTAAAACCAGCCAATATTTGACAACGCGTATTTGAATTGCCTTGCAGTAATTCATTAGTGTACTGTGTAAAAGAATACGTGTTTATTACTTCCTAATGACTGTTGTAATATAACACCATGGTTATTTATTAATTTGTCTAGACATTGCATGGCAGGTTCACGTTTCTATGTTGTTGTTTTTTTGTTGTTTTTTAGTCGCGTCAAAACAAATCACGACCTTTGACACTTTGCGACCATCGATGACCTCCGACACAATGACGTATTTCCGGTCCGAGTCCATTCCAAATTAATCTAATTCGTACAAACTTACATGTATATGCCTCGTACATACGCTTTAAAAAGTGGGACCTTTCATATCGTTCGATTGATTTATTGAGGTTTAACACTGTTTTTAACAATCTTGAAGTAATATCACGGCGGCCAGCTAACCTATATATGTTTGTGTTTGCAGAAATTCTGGAGAGTACATTGATGATGCTTGCCGTGAAGTTTCCGCCCAATTGATCCACTGGTTACTGAGGAAAATATGATGATTGACGCCGGACATAGGGAGATCACAATAACTCGCTCAGGTGAGCTAAAAACACTTTCTTTGAATTATCAGTTTTACTTTTTCTATAATTTAAGATATAAAAAAAAAAAAAAACACCCACATACAAAATCTCACTGACGCTTCTGCAGAAAATGACTTTGAAAAACATTGTGACAAAGGGAGATTTCTCTATCAATAATTATACTTTCATTTATAGCGATTTACCAAAATTTTGCCTAGATGTTTTTAAAGTCGTTAGCTGATGATTTGGTGTATGCGGGAAAGTATTAAACGAAAAGTGTAATCCTTCTTCGTTTATATGTTAAATTGTAAAGTGTAATCCTTCTTCGTTTATATGTTAAGTTGTAAAGTGTAATCCTTCTTCGTTTATATGTTAAGTTGTTTTTCAAGTGCATCAGTTATACAAAGAGTCTATTGTTCTTTCATGTATATGGACCCGAAGACCAGTGTTTTATTTTATTTCATTTTATTTTATTTTATTTGTAATTCAAGAGGATTTGTGGCGAGGTCCTTCAAAGGGGTGGGGTGGGTAAGCCCCCGAAAGAAAGTATTAACAATGTATTTACCCATTTAACAGATTGGTTAAGACATGTGTCATTGCCTTTTGTCAACACAAATGTTGGATAAGCTGGCGTTCGAACTCAAAACCCCCTGGATTGACAGCCCGTGTCGCTACCAACACAGCCGGGGATCGGCAAAAAAAATCCCAAAAGCACAGTCGGTAGCAACGTGGAATGCTAATCAAGGGTTGTGAGTTTGAACCCCAGCTTGGATCAAGAAGAGCAAATATAGTAGTGCTTATCAATCAATAGTCTTTGCCAAACTAAGGGGAATTCTGTTATGGCACAGCATATTATTATGGGAGGGAATTGGGACCTTCTATCGACGCGAACTTCACCATGTAAACATTTCAGACTAAGTACTCTCTTTAAGCAGTTTCTACAAACAGACGCATTTTGATTTTACTACAGAAGTCGACGGCAAAACGCGCTGTAAATAAGGGAGAAATGGATTAAAATAAGACATATTATCAACTTGTATTCAATAATTATAGGTTTGTTAATGGAAGTGTTTCCATTTGTGCCAAGATGTTTTCACCGCGTCCGCTGCATGTTTGTTGTAAGTGGGAAAGGGTTGCGTGTCCAGTATGTAGGCCAGCCTAACAGTACCGTATTGATATATCTACGTTCTACACATCGAATCCGTAGCGTCTACCATTTTCTGTATCAACCCGTTCATTTTCTGTTTAAGGTAATTATACAGGCCCCGTATTCTAGAGATAACTAAACCCTTTTCCACATACAGGAAATATGCAGCAGATGACTTTGAAAACTTGAAGTCAATATGGAAACTCCTTAAAAGAAGAAAGAACACTTATTGAATAAAGCTGAAAATATGGTGACAAAAGTTGATATTGGTCATCAAGAGAAATTTCCCCTTTTGTCACAATGTTTTGAAAAGTCGTCTCTGCTGCAGACACGTCAGCAGCGTCTTTGGGAAAGGGCTTAGACATAACGCACGCATAATTACGGTATATGTTTAACCCTTTCAATAATATAGACGATAGTTGACGATTCTGCAACGAAAGAGACACGATCACTTTGTTTGTGCCCTTAAAGACACGGTCACCTTTTTTGTGCCCTTAAAGACACGGTCACTTTTGTTTGTGCCCTTAAAGACTCGATCACTTTGTTTGTGCCCTTAAAGAATCGATCACTTTGTTTGTGCCCTTAAAAACATGGTCACTTTGTTTGTGCCCTTAAAGACACGGTCACCTTGTTTGTGCCCTTAAAGACACGGTCGCTTTGTTTGTGCCCTTAAAGACTCGATCACTTTGTTTGTGCCCTTAAAGACACGA
>JASEVX010000014.1:2362117-2559965 GCA_031761405.1 Serripes groenlandicus
ATTAATACCATGTCCGAGACCTGCGGTGTATTAATACCATGTCGAGACCTGGGGCGTATTAATACCATGTCCGAAACCTGGGGCGTATTAATACCATGCCCGAGACCTGGGGTGTATTAATACCATGTCGAGACCTGGGGTGTATTAATACAATGTCCGAAACCTGGGGTGTATTAATACAATGTCCGAGACCTGGGGTGTATTAATACCATGTCGAGACCTGGGGGTGTATTAATACAATGTCCGAGACCTGGGGTGTATTAATACCATGTCCGAGACCTGGGGCGTATTAATACAATGTCCGAAACCTGGGGTGTATTAATACAATGTCCGAAACCTGGGGTGTATTAAGAATATCATTACACACCGAGCGTTCGGGATTTAAATATTCATGTCGAATTATCCATTTAAAGTACAAAGTTGCACTTGGCTTTTAAAGTATATTTTGCATACACCTACGGTAATATGAACCGGTCAAATGACAGGGTCATGGTAGAATAGCTATGTGTACATGTATGACACATTTCGCTAAACTGTTACATGTATGCGCGACTTTTAACAATATGTTTGTAAGTCGAAGTGAAATGAAACCGGTGACAAGAATTCAGCGGAATAAGTGTTTAAGCCGGCGGGGTGTCTGGATAATATCAAGTTTATAGTATCATGGAACGAACAGCCTCGTTGTGGACAAGTCATCGCGACCCTGACCGTATGTAGCGAGTCACGTGACGTGAAAACCCAAACCAACCTTCTGTATTTATCGATTAGCGGGCGATCCAGATCCGCGCTTGGGCAGCCCTGTTCACCATTACCAATAGCAGATTATCTAAGTATGTCATTTGATCACAATCATCGAATTTCGAGTGACTTTATTAAACATTATTGAGCTTTAAGACACATTAAATATATTTTTTACATGTGCATGTACAATACGTGATAGTAAATCTTGCGTCTACTAAGTATGTATGTTTGTCTGTCTGTCTGTCTCTCTGTCTGTGTCTGTCTGTACGCTCTACCATCTCTCTCTTCTCTCTCTCCCCCCCCCCCTCTCTCTCTCTCTCTCTCTCTCTCTCTCTCTCTCTCTCTCTCTCTCTCTCTCTCTTTCTCTCTCTCTCTCTCTCTCTCTCTCTCTCTCTCTCTCTCTCTCTCTCTCTCTCTCTCTGTTTGATATTTATTAAAGTCAGACGATCTATAAAATAGGAAAATATACAAAACGATTCAGGTTTAGCAGCACAAGTGTGTATCCGATACTTTCCGCTCGATTTGAAATGAGCCGCGTCTAGTTCAGTGGGGTCCTAATGCAGTGATGACTCAGACGAGACTTCGTATTCACAGTCTCACAAGAATCATCATCGTCCGCATATACCCTGCATAAACTCAAAAGTGTTTTCTGACGAAAGACTTGAAGTCTAGCCCTAGTAGTTGTACGCATATATAAGGTTAAATGATGTTATTCGGGACCCACAGTGATGTACGCGGATCACATACATTTCTCCCCAGAAACAATTACATGCTTGTCAAAAACAGCGAGAGTGCAATGTGTAACAACTCCATCCCGTCTTACTCGTGTACACGCTTTACAGTTCATTTTGTTTCTTTGTTGCTTTACGCTGTTTTCAACATTTCCCCCAGTTATATATCAGTTAGGTACAACTGGTCCAGGTGTCCTAGCGAGCCAGTTGTAGTGTTAACCTCACACCTCCTGGGCGCCAAACATCTATGGAAAGCCAGTTGTACCATTGTTTTATTATAACCAAGCAGGGTTTTGAACCCGCCACCTCCCGTATCCGAGGCGGGCGCTCTACCACTACAACACCGAGGCTGTTTACGGTTTAGACAGGTCACTTGAACATCGACCTTCCCATGTTGTTCACCCGTATACCGCCCCAGTGACGTCATTACAATATCCGTCGTGTTCTATTCGCGTTTGAAAATCTGCTTGTATTTGCACCGGAAAATATCCAGGTACATACTAATGAGATATCTTACTAGTGAACTATTGATACGGGCGGAATATCCCGATCCATGTTCGCGGGTATATCAAACGTCTGTTTATGCAAACATTTGGTAGAAGCATTCTTTAGTTATAAGCGGGTTAAGTCGCGAGGAATATGATTTTAGTATTAAACATAATTTAAACAAATTATATATATTACATTTTTGACCCGATTTCGTATTGCGACGAAGCAGGTGACGGTAATGTCAATGACGTCATTAAACAAATATCCGGGCGACTGATAAAATCCCATTGGAATTATTTCTCACTGGGAAATTATGACTGTACTCAGACCCGGATATTTATACTTTGCAAAATATGTAATATGAAAGGATTTTGGTTATTACCCTTGCTTCTTTCCTCCCTTCTTTTCCCTCTTTCCTTCCTTCTTTTCCCTCTTTCCTTCCTGCAATACCCCCCATGTGAACATTAACTAATGATTGTGAGACTAACATGTATTTCAGATACTATTTGTAGGACACGATAACCTTTAAGTCTCACTTCGAACTGTTTGGTGTAACTTGTGAACTCGACTTACACTCCGGACGTCATCTTGTATCACGTATATCTGAAACACCATTTGAACAAAACTCCGACCACTTTTCACGAATGCTCACCGGTATGGTTGTGCACACGGTATTTTATATGCTGTGTCTTCCAAAACCTAGAAGATTATTGCCTTTGAATGATGCTTGCCATACTGTCTTTTTTGTCAAACGTCGGAAAGAATGTAGACAGAGCTCGCTCGGGTTCGAACTTACATTGTGTATGCTGTTTCGTCCAAAACGTGCAGGGTTATTGCCCTTGAATGACGCTCGCTACCGACTGAGCTATCAGCCCAAATCGTCATATTATAAATAATACTTTCGCCAATATAAACATTTTAAAACCAGCCAATATTTGACACCGCGTAATTGAATTGCCTTGCAGTAATTCATTAGTGTACTGTGTAAAAGAATACGTGTTTATTACTTCCTAATGACTGTTGTAATATAACACCATGGTTATTTATTAATTTGTCTAGACATTGCATGGCAGGGTTCACGTTTCTATGTTTTTTTTTTAGTCGCGTCAAAACAAATCACGACCTTTGACACTTTGCGACCTTCGATGACCTCCGACACAATGACGTATTTCCGGTCCGAGTCCATTCCAAATTAATCTAATTCGTACAAACTTACATGTATATGCCTCGTACATGTATACGCTTTTAAAAGTGGGACCTTTCATATCGTTCGATTGATTTATTGATGTTTAACACTGTTTTTAACAATCTTGAAGTAATATCACGGCGGCCAGCTAATCTATACATGTTTGTTCTGGCTGCATCACACTAGTGCAGAACACAAGTCTTCCAAGCAACTGGCTGCTTTTTCACACAGTGTGTTAACCCATCTGTGGAAGTAGAAATGACGTTTATCACATTGATTGTTGTCAAACGTCGGAAAAAATGTTGGCTGAGCTAGGATTCGAACTCAAAACCCCTGGATTGACAGCCCGTGTCGCTACCGACTGAGCTATATTTTCGGGTTGAAATACATCTGAACGCCCTTAATGTCTTGGAACTCTTTAAAAGCCATATAAGGCAAAACGGACCCGCCCTCTGGTGGCCATGTTTTTCAACCAATCAACATGGCTTGAAGGAATCCGATAGAGGGTCACCCTAGGAACATTTCTACAAAATTATTTGGAAATCGGCCAGATAGGTTTGGAGAAGATTTTCTTTTCACTTTAACCATTATATACAGCAAAACAGTGATTTTTTTATCAATCAATACGCTTCAAATTATGTGATAGAGGGTCACCCAGGGAACAATTCAGCAAAACTATTTGAAAATCGGCCAACCTGTTTGTGAGAAGATTAAAACAGTTTGGTTGCCATGGAAACCAGAATTCTGCATGGATCCAAAATAATTGAAGAAATTCTGGAGAGTACATTGATGATGCTTGCCGTGAAGTTTCCGCCCAATTGATCCACTGGTTACTGAGGAAAATATGATGATTGACGCCGGACATAGGGAGATCACAATAACTCGCTCAGGTGAGCTAAAAACACTTTCTTTGAATTATCAGTTTTACTTTTTATATAATTTAAGATATAAAAAACAAACAAACACCCCCATACAAAATCTCACTGACGCTTCTGCAGAAAATGACTTTGAAAAACATTGTGACAAAGGGAGATTTCTCTATCAATAATTATACTTTCATTTATAGCGATTTACCAAAATTTTGCCTAGATGTTTTCAAAGTCGTTAGCTGATGATTTGGTGTATGCGGGAAAGTATTAAACGAAAAGTGTAATCCTTCTTCGTTTATATGTTAAGTTGTAAAGTGTAATCCTTCTTCGTTTATATATTAAGTTGTTTTTCAAGTGCATCAGTTATACAAAGAGTCTATTGTTCTTTCATGTATATGGACCCGAAGACCAGTGTTTTATTTTATTTCATTTTATTTTATTTTATTTGTAATTCAAGAGGATTTGTGGAGAGGTCCTTCAAAGGGGTGGGGTGGGTAAGCCCCCGAAAGAAAGTACCAACAATGTATTTACCCATTTAACAGATTGGTTAAGACATGTGTCATTGCCTTTTGTCAACACAAATGTTGGATAAGCTGGCGTTCGAACTCAAAACCCCCTGGATTGACAGCCCGTGTCGCTACCAACACAGCCGGGGATCGGCAAAAAAAATCCCAAAAGCAGTCGGTAGCAACGTGGAATGCTAATCAAGGGTTGTGAGTTTGAACCCCAGCTTGGATCAAGAAGAGCAAATATAGTAGTGCTTATCAATCAATAGTCTTTGCCAAACTAAGGGGAATTCTGTTATGGCACAGCATATTATTATGGGAGGGAATTGGGACCTTCTATCGACGCGAACTTCACCATGTAAACATTTCAGACTAAGTACTCTCTTTAAGCAGTTTCTACAAACAGACGCATTTTGATTTTACTACAGAAGTCGAAGGCAAAACGCGCTGTAAATAAGGGAGAAATGGATTAAAATAAGACATATTATCAACTTGTATTCAATAATTATAGGTTTGTTAATGGAAGTGTTTCCATTTGTGCCAAGATGTTTTCACCGCGTCCGCTGCATGTTTGTTGTAAGTGGAAAAGGGTTGCGTGTCCAGTATGTAGGCCAGCCTAACAGTACCGTATTGATATATCTACGTTCTACACATCGAATCCGTAGCGTCTACCATTTTCTGTATCAACCCGTTCATTTTCTGTTTAAGGTAATTATACAGGCCCCGTATTCTAGAGATAACTAAACCCTTTTCCACATACAGGAAATATGCAGCAGATGACTTTGAAAACTTGAAGTCAATATGGAAACTCCTTAAAAGAAGAAAGAACACTCATTGAATAAAGCTGAAAATATGGTGACAAAAGTTGATATTGGTCATCAAGAGAAATTTCCCCTTTTGTCACAATGTTTTGAAAAGTTGCATGTAAAACTTTAACCAAATTTCTAGTTAAAAAAGTGCAATAAATTCAAAATATACTAGATAGAGTTATCATACTTGATTGTTTACAAAGGTGTGATTGTTGGGAAGGTTTGTATAAAGTTGTAATGCAATGCATCAAGTAGTTACTAAGAGATTGTCTTTTAATGTAGTTGCAAGCAAAACTTTAACCATATTTTCTAAGTAAAAAAGGGCCATAACTAGCATAAAATGCAGGATAGAGTTATCTTACTTGATAATCTACATAGGTGTGATAGTTGAGTAGGGTTGTAGAAAGTTTCAATGCAATACATGTAGTATTTAAGAACTTACATGCAAAACCTTAACCAATGTGTGACGTGGACGCCGACGCCAGGGTGAGTAGTATAGCTCACATAGTCTTCGAATAGTCGAGCTATAAATGCAGTCTCCAGAGTGTTGAAAATATGTATCTTCAATTTGGCCTAGTGACCTAGTTTTTGACCCAATATGACCCATATTCTAACTTGAACATTAGGACAAATATTCTGACAAAATGTTCAAGCTGCTGAAGCAAAAAATGCGGCCTCTAGATAGTAAACCCGATTTTCCTTACATTTGACTTGTGACCTAGTTTTTGACCGGCCATAACCCATATTCAAACTTGGCCTACATGTAATCAAGACAAATATTTTGACAAAGTTTCAATATTTTCAAGTTAAAAATGCAGCCTCCAGGGTGTCAACAAGATTTTCCTTCAATTTGACCTAGTGACCTAGTATTTGACCTAATATGACACATATTCGAACTCGACCTAGATATCATTAAGGCAAACTTTGTAACAAAATGCCAAGCTGATGAAGAAAAAAGTGCGGCTTCTAGAGTCTGAACAAGAGTTTCCATCAATTTGGCCTATTGACCTTGTTTTTGACTGGACATGACCCATATTCAAACTCGGCCTACATATCATCAAGACAAACATTCTGATAAAGTTCAAGCTCAATTTAAAAATGCGGCCTCCAGAGTGTGAACAAGCTTTGCCTTTAATTTTGGATGCAAAAGGTAGCCTGTATAGTGTTAACAAGGCAACTGCTGGTGACGGCCGACGCACGACAGACAGACGACGGACAACATGTGATCACAAGAGCTCAGGTGAGCTAAACAAGTTGGCTGTTAACCCATCATATAAGCAATAAGTTTCCCACATTGCAATTAGTTCTAGTTTTCTTTACATGTAGTCGTTATGTAAAATGGTGTATTCACGAGACAATTTGAACTTACCATTTACATTCCATCGTATATACGGGAGTTGACAACATATATCGACTGGTTAGAAACTAGTTTAGATAATCACTTTCAGATATTATATATGTTAAGGTTAGGCTAGGCTCTTCATTTCTTATCAACAATATTTTGGGCATATATTAACATATATGGAACAAATGTGATATGTTGCAGGAATGATTGTACGAAAGTGTATCCCTCTAAAGAGCAACACTTCTCTAGAGCGGCTGTATTAATTTACCTCCATCAGATGATGTTCTGGAGAGCGCATTCTGGTCTAATTAACTCTACGTTACGGGGTCATATAAGCTCAATCGACGGTAAACTAATAGGGCTACAGTTCTAGTTTTTTGTCAAAAGATACATTTAGGACTAAAGTACATGTAGACGGATTGTGAAGGATCTGATGAGACTGCGGATACACAGGTTCACCTGAGTCTTCACTGTACGCGGATGCATTAAAACCAAAAATCGCCAGGCGCGGTACAGATAGATATAAATCCTCCTTACCTTTACTTGTAGATAGACGAGTCGTACTTTGCGCGTGTCGTATTGGACTAAAATCCTGAAAACTTCCCATCTTACTTTTCGGCATCGCGAACTCTCCCTTGTCCCTCGGTATCTCAGAGACGCTCGCCATACTTGTAGCTCGCTGTAAGTTGGTGCCCGACTCCTCACCGTCATGAGAAAGATCAGAACGACCGCGCCGGGTTACATCGTCCATTCCTTCGTTCAGTTTGTTCCTTCTCATCATCCTCGGCGTAAAGTTTTGACTCGCACTTCTCTCCATGTTATGGTTGTCGTGTTCGTAACCATCGGAATCAGTTCTTCGACTAAGATTCACCTGTGACTGGTATTGTCTGTGGATATCCGCCGATCCGGTCTTTCGTTCTCGTGTACGACCGGCACTATAACTCCGACCAGCACCTCTGTCCCGGCTCTCCTCTCGCGGAATTCTTCTCCGATCGAACTCTTCATCCTCTTCCAGTTTGTCTTCTTCTGATTCTTCCGCTGAAACGACGCTAGCGGCCGTTATAATAACGTTTGGTCGCTGAAGTCTTGGAGAATCATTATATTCCAGTGGCTGATGTCTTTGAGAGTCATTATAATCCGGTCGTTGAAGTCTGGGAGAGTTATTGTAATCCATCGTTGTGGAATCGGTCGTGCTATCCATGCTCGTGTTTTTATCCGCCGCCATTGAGTGACCATCTAGATCATTGTCCAAACTACCTTTCGGACTACTTACAATGCGCATGCTTCTTCTCCGCTCTCTGTTGTGAGTAATGACATCTGAAATGTCACGATCCTCACTCTCTAAACTCGTGTTTTCTCGTGCGCGTGTACGTCTCAAGTCAGGTCCGCCATGTTTACGAATGATAACATTACTAATATACGCGTCGTCCTCACAATAATCATCCGTCTCATGGTCCCTATGGTGAACATCCCTTCTCCCGGAATCATAGTTCATGGTGTCGTCGGGACCACCACGGTGTGTATTCCGACTACTTTTCCTGTGAACTAAATCATCGTTCGCGTCCGTCCATTGTGCATCATAGTCCCCTCCGTCACCTCGAGAGGTTTCGACATTAAATCGTTTTTCTAAGTCTAATTTCATGTTTCTTTCACCTTGATGAACGCGTGAATCCATTCTCGTCTCCGTTCGTCCATTCATGCCGCCCACCTGGTGTTCGTGACACGATAGTACAGTCGATTCGTCGATACAACGACGAGCGGGAGAACGGCGTGACTGGGCCTCATGTACATAGTGAGTGGTGTTAGAAACAGGCCCGCCCCTAGTGACATAATTCTCTAACTCGTCCAGCGTGGCCCTCTCGTGCACTGTGAGTGAAGGATGAGCGTCGACCTGGGAGGATAACGTGCCCTCCGGCTGCCAGTCGTTTTGTTTACTTCCGAGTCGTAGATCTGGTAGACTTTCAGACGCCTCCTTTATCAATGGAACATGTTTCCCCGTTTTAAATAGTAAATCTCTGCTTTCGTTCCCTTCACCTTTTGTTCGGGAATAAATTTTCTCTTTTAATTCAAGAAGGTAAGGAATGTTGCCAGAACTTGCACACCGATAGTTATCGCCTCTGTTTGCATTGGCAGAGTGTTTCCTCTTTAAATATTCCGTTTGTTGTGCAACATCGACTTTTGGCATTTCTAATCCCCCTTTCACAGAAGTAAAATTTCTGCCGAGTTTCTTGCTCGAATCACTCTCCGTAGGGCATTCAAATGAAAGTGTTGAATCACAATTTATATCCACATCCGTATCGGTATTTGGAATACACCCCCTGCCAGTCCCTGTCGACACACTTCCTCCAAGTTGTATCCGTCCAAACTTTGGAACATTGAGAAAAGTCTTATTTTTAACTGCACCATCAGCTTTATTTACTCCACTCTCCTTTAGATCAAAACTGACGCTTCGTTGCAGTTTGTTAAGATGATTGGGTTTATTCGTCCAGTCAACCTTTCCCTCTACATAACCGACATCAGCCAACGTCGTGAAGGATTTATTATCATCGCCTATCGTGGGAGGTGTCAGTACCTCATGTTCTGTCCATGCCAGATGACCTTGACGAGTGAGACGTCCTTGACCCGAGTCCCGTATTGCGTGTTCTGTCGATACCAGATGACCTTGACCCGAGTCCCGTATTGCGTGTTCTGTCGATACCAGATGACCTTGACCCGAGTCCCGTATTGCGTGTTCTGTCGATACCAGATGACCTTGACGAGTGAGACGTCCTTGACCCGAGTTCCGTATTGCGTTGTTAAGGTCCACATATATATCACGATCTACACGCTCGATATCCCGGTTTGTTTCGAGGGAAGAAATGAACGCTTTAGCATTTCCAACTTTCTGTACCAGTCGTACTAATTTCTTTAGCGTCCATGTCTTGTCTCCACGGACTCCACTTACATTCTGAATTCCTGTTACCTTGGCAACAGTACATTTTTTGTTAGACTCCGGGGAGTTGATATCTGGCAGACCCACTCCTTGCCCATTTCCATGTTCTGCCATGGTTCAGGAGGTTGATCTATAATTCATGGATTAGAGCCCTCGCTCTTTTATGTTCAACTCATCACGGTCCCTCGTGGCTTCTAACGCAAGTGCTCGCCTATCGCGACCAGAACCACATGTCAACGATAAAACACCAGTAGGTTTTTAAGTAATCACGTCTACACGTTAATTAATTAAGCTTATTGGCCGTTCAGGCCTCGCGACGTCCGAAAACAGGTTATAGTGGTCGGAGCTGTTTATTTTGTGTTTTGTGTCGCCATTTACATTGTTTCAGTTATATCACGGCGTATCCGAGAGTAATTTACCAGTAATTTAAAATGTGCATAATGGTATTTTTCTTTTACAAAGCAGTAGTTCTAATCCAGTTCCTTTTATATCGAAGTTACCTATGTCTATCAATTAAATTAATTCGTTTTTTGTTTGTATGTTTTTTTACGTCGCTTTCAGTTATATCACGGCGGTTCCTGAGTAAGTTACCAGTTCCATCAGTTTACATCAACTAAATTAAGTCAATATTGATATCTTATTTGTATTGAAAAACTTCCTTGTCGTGGTTTTGAAAAATGATCGTGTACCTATAGTCTGTCTTCTTTAAACTGTTTGAAAGTGTTTGCCTAGTTATACGTCGCTTTCAACAGTATTTCAGTCATATTTCAGTATTTCCTGTATTAATTACCAGTGCTGATGGTCAGCTATCCCAACAACCTAGAGCGCCAAGGAAGGATGCCATAACTACCGAGGCATCAAGGAGGGATGCCATAACTATCGAGACGCCAAGGAAGGATGCCATAACTACCGAGACATCAAGGAGGGATACCATACCTACCGAGACATCAAGGAGGGATGCCATAACTACCGAGATGCCAATGCGGGATGCCATAACTACCGAGATGCCAATAAGGGATGCCATAACTACCGAGATGCCAATGCGGGATGCCATAACTACCGAGATGCCAATAAGGGATGCCATAACTACCGAGATGCCAATGCGGGATGCCATAACTACCGAGATGCCAATAAGGGATGCCATAACTACCGAGATGCCAATAAGGGATGCCATAACTACCGAGATGCCAATGAGGGATGCCATAACTACCGAGACATCGAGGAGGGATGCCATAACTATCGAGACATCAAGGAGGGATGCCATAACTATCGAGACGCCAAGGAGGGATGCCATAACTACCGAGATGCCAATGAGGGATGCCATAACTACCGAGACATCAAGAAGGGATGCCATAACTACCGAGATGCCAATGAGGGATGCCATAACTACCGAGATGCCAATAAGGGATGCCATAACTACCGAGATGCCAATGAGGGATGCCATAACTACCGAGACATCAAGGAGGGATGCCATAACTATCGAGACGCCAAGGAGGGATGCCATAACTACCGAGATGCCAATGAGGGAGGGATGCCATAACTACCAGTGCTGATGGTCAGCTATCCCAACAACCTAGAGCGCCAAGGAAGGATGCCATAACTACCGAGGCATCAAGGAGGGATGCCATAACTATCGAGACGCCAAGGAAGGATGCCATAACTACCGAGACATCAAGGAGGGATGCCATAACTACCGAGATGCCAATGCGGGATGCCATAACTACCGAGATGCCAATAAGGGATGCCATAACTACCGAGATGCCAATGAGGGATGCCATAACTACCGAGACATCGAGGAGGGATGCCATAACTACCGAGACATCAAGGAGGGATGCCATAACTACCGAGACATCAAGGAGGGATGCCATATCTACCGAGACATCAAGAAGGGATGCCATAACTACCGAGACATCAAGAAGGGATGCCATAACTACCGAGATGCCAATGAGGGAGGGATGCCATAACTACCATGGCGCCAAGGAGGGATGCCATAACTACAGAGACGCCAAGGAAGGATGCCATAACTACCGATACGCCAAGGAAGGATGCCATAACTACCGAGGCGTCAAGGAGGAAAGCCATAACTACCGAGGGTTGCCATAACTAACGAGGCGCCAAGGAGGGATGCCATAACTACCGAGGCGTCAAGGAGGGATGCCATAACTACCGAGGCGTCAAGGAGGGATGCCATAACTACCGAGGCGCCGAGGGTTGCCATAACTACCGAGGCATCAAGGAGGGATGCCATAACTACCAAGGCATCAAGGAGGGGTGCCATAACTACCGAGACGCCAAGGAGGGGTGCCATAACTACCGAGACGCCAAGGAGGGGTGCCATAACTACCAAGGCACCAAGGAGGGATGCCATAACTACCAAGGCGCCAAGGAAGGATGCCATAACTACCAAGGCACCAAGGAGGGATGCCATAACTACCGAGACGCCAAGGAGGGGTGCCATAACTACCGAGGCATCAAGGAGGGGTGCCATAACTACCAAGGCGCCAAGGAGGGATGCCATAACTACCAAGGCGCCAAGGAGGGATGCCATAACTACCGAGATGCCAAGGAAGGATGCCATAACTACCGAGGCATCAAGGAGGAGTGCCATAACTACCGAGGCATCAAGGAGGAGTGCCATAACTACCGAGATGCCAAGGAAGGATGCCATAACTACCGAGACGCCAAGGAGGGGTGCCATAACTACCGAGACGCCAAGGAGGGGTGCCATAACTACCGAGACGCCAAGGAAGGATGCCATAACTACCGAGGCATCAAGGAGGAGTGCCATAACTACCGAGATGCCAAGGAAGGATGCCATAACTACCGAGACGCCAAGGAGGGGTGCCATAACTACCGAGGCATCAAGGAGGGGTGCCATAACTACCGAGATGCCAAGGAAGGATGCCATAACTACCAAGGCACCAAGGAGGGGTGCCATAACTACCGAGATGCCAAGGAAGGATGCCATAACTACCGAGATGCCAAGGAAGGATGCCATAACTACCGAGATGCCAAGGAAGGATGCCATAACTACCAAGGCGCCAAGGAGGGGTGCCATAACTACCGAGGCATCAAGGAAGGATGCCATAACTACCAAGGCGCCAAGGAGGGATGCCATAACTACCGAGACGCCAAGGAGGGATGCCATAACTACCAAGACGCCAAGGAGGGATGCCATAACTACCAAGACGCCAAGGAGGGATGCCATAACTACCAAGGCGCCAAGGAGGGGTGCCATAACTACCGAGGCATCAAGGAAGGATGCCATAACTACCGAGGCGTCAAGGAGGGATGCCATAACTACCGAGGCGCCGAGGGTTGCCATAACTACCGAGGCATCAAGGAGGGGTGCCATAACTACCAAGGCGCCAAGGAGGGGTGCCATAACTACCGAGGCATCAAGGAGGGGTGCCATAACTACCAAGGCGCCAAGGAGGGATGCCATAACTACCGAGGCGCCAAGGAGGGATGCCATAACTACCGAGGCGCCGAGGGTTGCCATAACTACCGAGACGCCAAGGAGGGGTGCCATAACTACCGAGACGCCAAGGAGGGGTGCCATAACTACCGAGGCATCAAGGAGGGGTGCCATAACTACCAAGATGCCAAGGAAGGATGCCATAACTACCGAGACTACCAAGGAGTAGTCAAACTATTTCATTATCTTGGTATTATGTATGTCAAAATACTCATTTATTTGAGTAGCTAAACGGTTCATTTGTGTTTGTACAGTATTTATGTATGTACACTGGCACAGTATGTTGACATTGTTGATAAACATGTTTGTTTATACTAGTGTTCCAAGGTGTTTTAATCCTACTGTTTATTGGTACTTCAATCGGTCAAACTGTTCATTAAAGGTTGGTTGCTTTCAGTGTGTCGAAATACTCATTTATGTTTGGGATTTCAGACTGTCAACATATTAATTGATGTAGGTATTTCAGCTGTCCAGATTTAACTTTATGTTAGTATTTCAGTTGTCTAAATGTTCATCGCATTGGTTAGTTCAGTTTATCAAAATGCTCTCAAATGTTGATATTTCAATCTATTCAAACGCTTATCAATGTTAATATTTTAGTTTAATGAATGTTGATGTTTAATGAATAAATGTTGATATTTCAGTGTATCAAATGCACATAAAAGTTGATATTTCAGTCTATTGAATGCACATAATTGTTGATATTTAAGTCTATTGAATGCACATAAATATTAATATTTCAGTCTATTGAAAGCACATAAGTATTGATATATCAGTCTATTGAATGCACACCAATATTGATATTTTAGTCTATTGAATGCACACAAATATTAATAATTCAGTCAATTGAATATACATAAATTTCGATACTCATTAAATATAGCAAACAAAATTTCTGAAGTGTATGCTAGCATAATCCAATAGTAAATACATTAAGAAATTGGAATATACATATACTTTGTTCATAAGATTTTATAATACATATCATTTTTCGTCACAATTTTGCGATTTATTATGTCATTGTTTTCACAATTTAGCAATTTAGCACATTGAATTTCACAAAACCAATAGGCTAGGGAGTCTTTACAAAATAAAATGGAAAGGGGCTGACTAAGGCATCTGTGTCAGGATAAATAGTATAGGTTGCACTGGTCATTTACCCAAGAAGCGCTGTGATCAAACTAAAATACTATTGAAAGGGCTATAAAACACAATTCAAACAAACAACCCCTGTATCAACTATCCAGTATATTCTTTTCTTTATTAACCATTTCTAACTTGCAGATGCATTTGGATGCCTCTGCAGCAGACAACTTTTTAAAACATTGTGACAAAAGGAGAAACTGCTCCTGTTGAGCATTTCTCCTTTAGCCTCAATGTTTTCAACTCTTTAAAAAGATTATCCCTTTAATTTTTATAGAATTTTCCTACTTTTGTCCAGATATTTTCAAGGTCTTCTAAATGCAGGTTTGTTGTATGTAGGAAAGGGTTAAGACAATAACTAAATTTGTGATTTCCACTTTTTAAGACATTTCAATCCATTTTGAAAAAGTCACGCCAAGTTTTAAAGCCTCATACACTATATTTAAGATGCTGTTTAAATCATCATCACATTTCTGTACAGTATACAACTCACTGTCCACAATTAATTATATAAATTTCTCGTGTAACAAAGTTAACTCATATTAATCATTTTCGGTAAGCAACAGGTTATCCATTAACATCCTTTTCACAGATTTAAAAAGACCTTCTCATAACTCAGTTAAATTTCACCTGTCATAAAATGTATTTATTAAAACACTTTCTGTCTCACAGCCACAGTAACCTGGACTCTGTTTCAACAACTGAACAATCTAAACAACTAACCACGGTACCTACAACATTCCCAGATCATGTATTACATAAAAGACTTACTCCGTATCTGACATGTACTATGCATTTACAAGGTTCAGGGGAAACACGCAATTCAATTAAATCTACGGCTTTTAACCCCCCCCCAATTCCCACATCTGAAGCAGAAAGCTTTGAATACATCTAGGCAGGAATAAAGGATATCTCTATAAATAAAAGTATCTATACAATTATTGAGTTGAAAACATAATACTGTCAAATGTGGCAAAAGGGAAATTATGAGCAATTTCTCCTTTTGTCACAATGTTTTCTAAATCTGTGTGCTACAGATGCGTTAAAATGTGTCGGATGTAGAAAAGTTAAATCTTTTACTTAGCATGTTGTATTAAGTGACTGCTTTTAAAAATCTTACTAAAAAATTGTAAAAAGTCAAAGTATTATAAATACTTCCAATAAAGAGTTGAAAACAAATCGGGAAAGGGGGGTATTACTCCATATGAATGATTTTTCCGTTTTCCCAATAATGTAATCAGATTTCGTCCGCTACATAGACGTTGAAAAGTTGTCTACATCATTTCGTCTGATACATAGTCGTTAAAAAATTGTCTGCATCAGGGAAAAGGGTTAAAATCAAGATATCTCTTCCACTCAGCAATAGCACACCTTGTTGATGGTATCAAAATAAAGTCCAATTTTTAAATTGTTAAAGTAATCATCGCTTCCATACAAAGGACAAATCTACAGATGACAACTTTTTGAAAAAGATAATTATAGAAAATCTCTTTAATTACTGGATTGAGTTTAGAATGTTGCCAAAAGAAGAAGTTGCTCATTGTGAGCTTTTTTCCTTTTACCACAATGTTTCAAATGCAATTGGGTCAAAATGTGAAAAATTATTTAACCCTTTTTGCAGCAGATGACTTTTGAACAGGGTCATAAACAGAAATTGCTCCTTTTGCCACAATGTTTTCAATGTTTATTTTTAGAAAAGCTAGGAAACTAAAAATGCTCATGAAGAAACATTTCTTTATGACTCACGAGCCTTTAACCCTTGCCCACATACAACACTTTTGCAGCAGACGACTTTGAAAACATTGTGACAAAAACCTGAAAAATCTCCATAAAAGTTAGCTTAATTATTAAATAAAGCATCATGAGCAATTTCACCTTTGGCCACAATGTTTTCAAAAGATGTCTGCTGCTATAGCATCAAGATGCGTCTGCATGTGGGAAAGGGTTAAAGGGCCTCTTGCCAGCATGTCTCTGGTGGGGAGAGATAACAACAAACAGAAGTGTAGATTTTAAACATAAAAAAAACCATTTCAAAAAAAGGAGAATGTTTTCATTTTAACCAATTTCTCCATTTCACAAAAGGTTTTAATCACGAGCAGATCCCATTTATAACATTAAAGCCACAATATCGAAAATATGTCTATAAATGAATGTATTGGTATAGTGTTCAAAGCATTGTGGCAAAAGGAGCAATTATGAAATATTTCTTGTAATGCCACAATGTTTTCAAAAGATAAATACATGTCAACTTGCACTGCACATGCATTGTGGGAAAAGTTGAAAGAAGAATTTGCCACTGCAGGAATGTTAAAAGACGGTTCACCCTTTCCCACATACAACAAATCTGCAGCAGACCACTTTGAAAACACATCGTCCAAAAGTATGAACAATTTCAATAAATGTATGTGGGAAAGTGTTAAAAGAAAGATAAGAAAAAGAACCAATTATATTGTAATCTAAACATTAGGCTAATTGTAAAAAGTTTCCATTCCACATGTGTAATTACCAATCCACTCTGATATTTCAAATAACCCTTAGAGTAACATTCAAAGCATCGGAGAAAAAGTTGATTAATTTGTAGTTTAATGCCATTTTCAACAATATAACAGTTATTAATGATGCAGAGCTCACCTATATATATATATATATAACCATGTGTTTTTTGCACCATTCACAATGTGCTATACTCAAAGCTGTATACAACATTGGTTGCAGGGCAATGTCACAATGTGCTATACTCAAAGCTGTATACAACATTGGTTGCAGGGCAATGTCACAATCAAACACACAAACCCTGGATATATGGCTTTTTCTGACTGAGCTGGGACTCAAACACACTCACCCTTGATATATGATTCTTTCTGACTGAGCTGGGACTCAAACACACTCACCCTTGATATATGATTCTTTCTGACTGAGCTTGGACTCAAACACACTCACCCTTGATATATGATTCTTTCTGACTGAGCTTGGACTCAAACACACTCACCCTTGATATATGATTCTTTCTGACTGAGCTGGGACTCAAACGCACTCACCCTTGATATATGATTCTTTCTGACTGAGCTGGGACTCAAACACACTCACCCTTGATATATGATTCTTTCTGACTGAGCTTGGACTCAAACACACTCACCCTTGATATATGATTCTTTCTGACTGAGCTTGGACTCAAACACACTCACCCTTGATATATGATTCTTTCTGACTGAGCTTGGACTCAAACACACTCACCCTTGATATATGATTCTTTCTGACTGAGCTGGGACTCAAACACACTCACCCTTGATATATGATTCTTTCTGACTGAGCTTGGACTCAAACACACTCACCCTTGATATATGATTCTTTCTGACTGAGCTTGGACTCAAACACACTCACCCTTGATATATGATTCTTTCTGACTGAGCTTGGACTCAAACACACTCACCCTTGATATATGATTCTTTCTGACTGAGCTTGGACTCAAACACACTCACCCTTGATATATGATTCTTTCTGACTGAGCTTGGACTCAAACACACTCACCCTTGATATATGATTCTTTCTGACTGAGCTTGGACTCAAACACACTCACCCTTGATATTTGATTCTTTCTGACTGAGCTTGGACTCAAACACACTCACCCTTGATATATGATTCTTTCTGACTGAGCTGGGACTCAAACACACTCACCCTTGATATATGATTCTTTCTGACTGAGCTTGGACTCAAACACACTCACCCTTGATATATGATTCTTTCTGACTGAGCTTGGACTCAAACACACTCACCCTTGACATATGATTCTTTCTGACTGAGCTTGGACTCAAACACACTCACCCTTGATATATGATTCTTTCTGACTGAGCTTGGACTCAAACACACTCACCCTTGTTATATGATTCTTTCTGACTGAGCTTGGACTCAAACACACTCACCCTTGATATATGATTCTTTCTGACTGAGCTGGGACTCGAACACACAACCCATGGATAGATAATAATTTCTCACTGAGCTGGGACTCAAACACACAACCCCTGGATAGATAACTCTTTCTGACTGAGCTGGGACTCAAACACACAACCCCTGGGTAGGTAACTTTTTCTGACTGAGCTGGGACTCAAACACACAACCAATGGATAGATGACTCTTTCTGACAGAGCTGGGATTCAAGATGACAACCAATGGATAGATAACTCTTTCTGACTGAGCTGTAACTCAAACACACAACCAATGGATAGATTGAGCTGGGACTCGAACACACAACCCCTGGATAGATGACTCTTTCTGACTGAGCTGGGACTCAAACACACAACCCATGGATAGATAACTCTTTCTGACTGAGCTGAGACTCAAACACACAACCCCTGGATAGATAACTCTTTCTGACTGAGCTGGGACTCAAACACACAACCCATGGATAGATTGAGCTGGGACTCGAACACACAAGCCCTGGATAGAAATTTTTTTCTGACTGAGCTGGGACTCAAACACACAACCCCTGGATAGATTGAGCTGGAACTCGAACACACAACCACTGGATAGAAAACTCTTTCTGACTGAGCTTGGACTCAAACACACAACCCCTGGATAGATAACTCTTTCTGACTGAGCTGGGACTCAAACACACAACCCCTGGATAGATGACTCTTTCTGACTGAGCTGGGACTCAAACACACAACCAATGGATAGATAACTCTTTCTGACTGAGCTGTAGCTCAAACACACAACCCATGGATAGATGACTTTTTCTGACTGAGCTGGGACTCAAACACACAACCCCTGGATAGATGACTCTCTCTGACTGAGCTGGGACTCAAACACACAACCCATGGATAGATGACTCTCTCTGACTGAGCTGGGACTCAAACACACAACCCCTGGATAGATAACTCTTTCTGACTAAGCTGGGACTCAAACACACAACCCCTGGATAGATAACTTTTTCTGACTGAGCCGGGACTCAAACACACAACCCATGGATAGATGACTCTACCTGACTGAGCTGGGACTCAAACACACAACCAATGGATATATAACTCTTTCTGACTGAGCTGTAACTCAAACACACAACCCATGGATAGATGACTCTTTCTGACTGAGCTGGGACTCAAACACACAACCCCTGGAAAGATAACTCTTTCTGACTGAGCTGGGACTCAAACACACAACCCCTGGATAGATAACTTTTTCTGACTGAGCTGGGACTCAAACACACAACCTCTGGATATATGGCTTCTGACTGAGCTGGGACTCAAACACACAACCCCTGGATATATGGATTCTGACTGAGCTGGGACGCAAACACACAACCCCTGGATAGATGACTCTTTCTGACAGAGCTGGGACTCAAACACACAACCCCTGGATATATGGCTTCTGACTGAGCTGGGACTCAAACACACAACCCCAGGATAGATGAATATACATGACAGAGCTGGGACTCAAACACACAACCCATGGATAGATAACTTTTTTTGACAGAGCTGGGACTCAAACACACAACCCCTGGATAGATGACTCTTTCTGACTGAGCTGGGACGCAAACACACAACCCCTGGATAGATGACTCTTTCTGACTGAGCTGGGACTCAAACACACAACCCCTGGATAGATGACTCTTTCTGACAGAGCTGGGACTCAAACACACAATCCCTGGATAGATGACTATTTCTGACTGAGCTGTAACGCAAACACACAATCCCTGGGTAGATAACTTTTTCTGACTGAGCTGGGACTCAAACACACAAACCCTGGATAGATGACTCTTTCTGACTGAGCTGGGATTCTAACACACAACCCATGGATAGATAACTATTTCTCACTGAGATGGGACTCAAACACACAACCCATGGATAGATAACTATTTCTCACTGAGCAGGGACTCAAACACACAATCCCTGGATAGATGACTATTTCTGACTGAGCTGTAACGCAAACACACAACCCCTGGGTAGATAACTTTTTCTGACTGAGCTGGGACTCAAACACACAACCCCTGGATAGATGACTCTTTCTGACTGAGCTGGGATTCTAACACATAACCCATGGATAGATAACTATTTCTCACTGAGCTGGGATTCTAACACACAACCCATGGATAGATAACTATTTCTCACTGAGCTGGGACTCAAACACACAAACCCTGGATAGATAACTATTTCTCACTGAGCTGGGACTCAAACACACAACCCATGGATAGATAACTATTTCTGACTGAGCTGGGACTCAAACACACAACCCCTGGATAGATGACTCTTTCTGACTGAGCTGGGATTCTAACACACAACCCATGGATAGATAACTATTTCTCACTGAGCTGGGATTCTAACACACAACCCATGGATAGATAACTATTTCTCACTGAGCTGGGACTCAAATACACAAACCCTGGATAGATAACTATTTCTCACTGAGCTGGGACTCAAACACACAACCCATGGATAGATAACTATTTCTGACTGAGCTGGGACTCAAACACACAAACCCTGGATAGATAACTATTTCTAACTGAGCTGTAACGCAAACACACAACCCCTGGATAGATAACTATTTCTCACTGAGCTGGGACTCAAACACACAACCCCTGGATGGATGACTATTTCTGACTGAGCTGTAACGCAAACACACAACCACTGGATAGATAACTATTTCTAACTGAGCTGTAATGCAAACACACAACCGCTGGATAGATAACTATTTCTGACTGAGCTGTAACGCAAACACACAACCCCTGGATAGATTGAGCTGGGACTCGAACACACAAACCATGGATAGATAACTTTTTCTGACTGAGCTGGGACTAAAACACACAACCCCTGGATAGATTGAGCTGGGACTCAAACACACAACCCCTGGATAGAAAACTCTTTCTGACTGAGCTGGGACTCAAACACATAAACCCCTGGACAGATTGCTCTTTCTGACTGATCTTGGACTCAAACACACAACCCCTGGATATAAAATCTTTCTGGCTGAGTTTGGACTAAAACACACAACCTCTATCTGAGCTTTGGTGGCTCAACATAAGGAATGGAGAATCTAAGCCACACTTTTCAGGGCAGACATAAGAAATGGACAATCCATGAACAATAGAAACATAGTGGCACAAGGTTGAAGTGCGGAGTATGAGTTATCTAACTTTTCATCCCAACGTTTTCAAAAGTTATCAGATGCAGATGCCTCAAAATGCATATATGCATATATGATTTTATGGGAAAAAGGTTTAAAGTTTAATGATTCCATTCTTATTTTATGTGCCATTAATCCTTTCCCACACACAAAATAATTGAAGACGTTTCTAGGGGAAAATTTGGAAAATCACTTTGAATTTAAGAAAAGTTGAAAAGAATTCTGGCAAAAAAAGAAATTGCTCATTATGTTTTCAAAAGTCTACTTTTACAGAAGTGTCAAATGAGTCTTCAAGGGGGAAAGGGTTAATAGACAGTTAAAATGATACCATTTTTATTTTGTGTGCAATTATGCATGGCTATATATCGAACACAGCACTTTCTAATCTATACATCTAATACACAGCACTTCTAATCAATACATGTAATACACAGCACTTCTAATCTATACATGTCAACTTACCCATTTGTTCAATCTAAGACACATTGTTAAAATATCCTTTGTTTATTTTTTATCCTTTATAAACTGAAAAAATAAATAGATAAAAATATTTTTTTCATTATGAACTTTAAAACCCTTCCGTTGTTGGAACCAATTTTGTGAATTCTTCGCCACCAGCATGGAGTCAGACCAGCATAGAGACAGACCAGCCAGTGTATTCACACTGTCAGACCAGCCGGTGTATTCACACTGTCAGACCAGCCGGTGTATTCACACTGTCAGACCAGCCGGTGTATTCACACTGTCAGACCAGCCGGTGTATTCACACTGTCAGACCAGCCGGTGTATTCACACTGTCAGACCAGCCGGTGTATTCACACTGTCAGACCAGCCGGTGTATTCACACTGTCAGACCAGCCGGTGTATTCACACTGTCAGACCAGCCGGTGTATTCACACTGTCAGACCAGCCGGTGTATTCACACTGTCAGACCAGCCGGTGTATTCACACTGTCAGACCAGCCGGTGTATTCACACTGTCAGACCAGCCGGTGTATTCACACTGTCAGACCAGCCGGTGTATTCACACTGTCAGACCAGCATAAGAGTCAGACCAGCCGGTGTATTCACACTGTCAGACCAGCCGGTGTATTCACACTGTCAGACCAGCCAGTGTATTCACACTGTCAGACCAGCCGGTGTATTCACACTGTCAGACCAGCATAAGAGTCAGACCAGCCGGTGTATTCACACTGTCAGACCAGCCAGTGTATTCACACTGTCAGACCAGCCGGTGTATTCACACTGTCAGACCTGGATCTATACCACATCATACGATTTCAGTGTAAAATAAAGATTTAAACATTTCAATGCTGAATTCTTAAAATGAGCCGTCCAGCAGGTTAACCTCTGGTAGACCACTGAGACAGTGCTGGTGTAGTAGAAGACTGTCCACCTTGGATGCAGGAGGTCATGGGTTTTATCATCTGAAAAATGGTAGAAATTAATTTCCCTAATGAGAACTCAGGAATGTTGGATTAGCACTACGACTGACTGGCTGTGGTCAGGATGAATGGACCAGTAACACTGATAAGATACCAAGAAAATACCGTTATATAATTGAAAAATTGTTGAAAATGACATAAAACACTCTACAATTTTTTTGAAAAAAAAAACCTACTACAGTCCTAAATGTTATTACATTTGTAACATAGACATTCCTGTAACATCATACAGTCACTCCCAACTTATATTGTGTGCTTTACGGATGTTTCAATTTATTAAACCCTATCACACTTGCAGGCACATTTGGATGCATCTGCAGCAGACAACTTTAGAAAACATTGTAGCAAAAGTGGAGACAGCTTGTAATGATAATTGTATAATTTTGCCAAAATGTGTTCATCTCTATGCAATAAGTATACATTCAAATTCCATAGTTGGCATTGGTGTTGTCAAAGTCGTATACGGCAGCTCTGTTTTTTATGATAAAGCGTTTATTATACATGTATATATAAGTAAGATTTATACCTTATAATATTAATAATAATAATAATAATAATAAAGGGGCAGCTTATAACGAAGACAACAATAAACGGAACGAAATTGTTTTTCTCTGAAGTCAAAACACTAAGACAAACAAACCGGAGGTATCATATTACACTTTCAAATCTAATTAACCCCGATTTTTTAGGAAATAAGCGATTATACTGATTATAAATGCATACATTTGTATAAACGCAAATGCATATGGCATACATGCAATGTTTAAAACGATAATATGTGGGTGTTTTTAAAGAATATATCTCGCCGATGAACTGTCGAATTATACTTACTCCATTCAACATAGCAATTAACTAATGAGTTCACTTGTTTATTGACATTCGCTAATTGGTCTCCAGAGAAAGTGGGCCGCTCGTAAAAAATACATGGAATCAAATATATAAATGGATCTGTTTTAGAAGAAGAACAAAAGATAACATCTTATGACTGTGATTTCATGTTTTATCAAAACAATTTTAATATTTAAAATAAATATCGACGGTGTAGGAATAATGCCAGTTAGAAACAACGCATTGGAAAATATCTGCAAGACATATATATTTAAATGGTGTAAGTGTTATTGGTGCAAATTTGGTACTCGGCCCTTTTCTGATATGCTAAAGAATAAGAAATAAAAAGCGGATACCATTGTTATATTTTGTTTACGAATTGCAGCGCGAATCGATCAATGAGATGAGTTCAATTCGTTTAAATCTCGTCGTGGCTGTCTGTAATAACAATGGTATTGGGAAGAATGGCGAATTACCATGGCGTCTGAAGTAACTACATTTCTTAATATCACTTAATTTGCTTTGGGCCAGATTTGACATACATTTTCGCGTGTCCAACTTTCCATATTTCTAACCATGTTTCATAAATATTATATATCCTAGACTAGTCCAGGTTTCTGTACTAAATTGAGGGGAAATATAAGCCCGAAAGGGCTTAAAAAGTTTCCCAGAAGACAAAAGGTAGTACTGTAGGTAGGAATGCGATTTTTTATTTTGACTGTTCGCATCCTATGCAATATGTAACGGCGATATATTGAGACTAATCCTTGACAAGCCATGATTCACGTCCGATGCAAAGATAACCTGAATATATGTCACCAATGCTCCATGATTAACTCTTTATCTCTGGATCGCTACATTCATGGGTGACATTCTTTTATAAAAAACAAGCTTGGTAATTTCGACCCCATATTTCACTGTCTTTTCGACCTTGTTCATTTATTGGTATTATAATTATATATAGGTGTGAACAGATAAATGTGATCTAATTATCTATCTGTCAAGCTAGACTGGAAGTCAGATGTTTGTGTTGTTTTGTCTGCTGTGTATTGTACGCAGTTTATTTAAAAATATATCTGCAGTACACGACTGTAAACATCTAAGGAAAAATACTCTAGTAAGTAAATTTTAAAAAAAAAATTCCAACGGATAACTATATTTTTCAGAATGTGTTCAAAAGTCGTCTGCTAAAAGAACCAGATAGATAGGCTTGAAAACATTGAGACAATAATCTGGGAAATCTTTAACATTGAAACTGTACAGTAAGTGGATAGATTTCAAACAAATGTGATGCCGTGTTTAAAGAATTATCTCCTAGTCCTAAAAAGAAGCATTTCTGATTATGAAATAATAACTGGAATACATATAAACTTTTCTATGGTGACAGGTCAGTTTTCTCAAGTCATAATATTTTGAAAAGATTTGGTTGGTATATTTCGCCTTGTTGGCAAAGTGAGCTATACTGGGCATTAGGCCTATTATAATAGCTTACCTGACCGCATTGGGCCTATTGTAATAGCTTACCTGACCGCAAAATGAGTAACTGTGTATAACTCATGTGCTTGATCACAGGCCAACATGGCCCTATAGTAAACATTTTTTAAATGTTTAGGGAGAAATGTTATTTTGGTTATCCTCTATCAGATTTGTTCAAGCCATGTTGATTGTTCTACACACATGGCTGCTAGCGGATGGGGCTATTTTGCCCTATATGGCTATAGTGGCTTTCTATAAATCTTCTCCTCCAAAACGATTGACCAATTTTCAAATAATTAGAAATGTAGAGAGATTTCTTAGATTGGTCGAAAAACATGCCAGCCAGCATACAGAGCTGTCTATTATTGGCATATTGCCATAGTGATTCAAGTTTTGCATAATGGCATTGGATCGATACTTGCCCTTGCCAGGTGGTGGGACTGTTTTACCTTATTGTGGCTAATTCAAATAATTTTTGGATAATGACAGGTTTCATACTGGCTCTTTTTAGCTCTGACAGCTAAGCATGAAGTGCTCAATGTGAATTATTGTGATCACTGTATGTCCGTCCGTCAACATGTTCTCTGTAGCCAGTAGGTCAATTGAGCAAATAGCAAACATCTCAATGTCCTCGCCAAAGTCCCTTCAAATTCTCCCCCCAAACCGGTTGTCCAATTTTCAAAAAGAAGTGTAGCAATGATCCTTAGGTGGCCAAAAAAATCAGATCCCTTTAAGCCATGTTGATTGGTTAAACAAAAATGACTACCAGGGGGACGGGGCTGTTTTGCATTATATAGCTATATATATATAGTGAAAACTTAAAAAATCTTCTTCTGAAAGGATCTGTCCGATTTCCGACTATTTGTAGAAATGTTCCTTAGAAGATCCTCTATATTAAAATTCTTCACCTCCAAAAGCAGTGTGTGTATACCACGTGACTTTTGCCGTCATATTTGCATGGTCAGACAGCAATAATTGCTCTTGATAAGAATGTAAAAACAATGGTAACTTTTTTATTTCTTCTCCCTTTTTAGTGAAACATGACGCAGTCTATGCCGCTTAAAATGTCCTATCTCCGTTTTTTTACAGGAGTTTGATTGGTGGTCTAGTTTTTTCAAACAATTCGACGAAACTGTTCTCAAAATCCAGTTTTGATAATGCTCCGACTGTCGTCGATATTAATAAATTTTGAGAAAAGGTTCATCGAAGTATTTGTTCCGGGGTGAGCATTACTACTGACTGAATGGTGTCAAGTTAAATGGACAAATAGTACTGGTTACTTACATGGACCAGTAGTACTGGTTACTTACATGGACCAGTAGTACTGGTAACTTACATGGACCAGTAGTACTGGTTACTTACATTGGACCAGTAGTACTGGTAACTTACATGGACCAGTAGTACTGGTAACTTACATGGACCAGTAGTACTGGTTACTTACATGGACCAGTAGTACTGGTTACTTACATGGACCAGTAGTACTGGTTACTTACATGGACCAGTAGTACTGGTAACTTACATGGACCAGTAGTACTGGTTACTTACATGGACCAGTAGTACTGGTTACTTACATGGACCAGTAGTACTGGTTACTTACATGGACCAGTAGTACTGGTTACTTACATGGACCAGTAGTACTGGTTACTTACATGGACCAGTAGTACTGGTTACTTACATGGACCAGTAGTACTGGTTACTTACATGGACCAGTAGTACTGGTTACTTACATTGACAAATAGTACTGGTTACTTACATTGACAAGTAGTACTGGTTACTTACATGGACAAGTAGTACTGGTTACTTACATGGACAAGTAGTACTGGTTACTTACATGGACAAGTAGTACTGGTAACTTACATGGACAAGTAGTACTGGTAACTTACACGGACAAGTAGTACTGGTAACTTACACGGACAAGTAGTACTGGTTACTTACACGGACAAGTAGTACTGGTTACTTACATGGACAAGTAGTACTGGTAACTTACATGGACAAGTAGTACTGGTAACTTACATGGACAAGTAGTACTGGTAACTTACATGGACAAGTAGTACTGGTTACTTACATGGACAAGTAGTACTGGTAACTTACATGGACAAGTAGTACTGGTAACTTACATGGACAAGTAGTACTGGTTACTTACATGGACAAGTAGTACTGGTTACTTACACGGACAAGTAGTACTGGTAACTTACACGGACAAGTAGTACTGGTTACTTACACGGACCAGTAGTACTGGTTACTTACACGGACCAGTAGTACTGGTTACTTACATGGACCAGTAGTACTGGTTACTTACATTGACAAATAGTACTGGTTACTTACATGGACAAATAGTACTGGTTACTTACATGGACAAGTAGTACTGGTAACTTACATGGACAAGTAGTACTGGTAACTTACACGGACAAGTAGTACTGGTTACTTACACGGACAAGTAGTACTGGTTACTTACACGGACAAGTAGTACTGGTTACTTACACGGACAATTAGTACTGGTAACTTACACGGACACGTAGTACTGGTAACTTACACGGACAAATAGTACTGGTTACTTACATGGACAAATAGTACTGGTTACTTACATGGACAAGTAGTACTGGTAACTTACATGGACAAGTAGTACTGGTAACTTACATGGACAATTAGTACTGGTTACTTACATGGACAAGTAGTACTGGTAACTTACATGGACAATTAGTACTGGTTACTTACATGGACAATTAGTACTGGTTACTTACATGGACAAGTAGTACTGGTAACTTACATGGACAAGTAGTACTGGTAACTTACATGGACAAGTAGTACTGGTAACTTACATGGACAAGTAGTACTGGTAACTTACATGGACAAGTAGTACTGGTTACTTACATGGACAAGTAGTACTGGTAACTTACATGGACAATTATTACTGGTTACTTACATGGACAAGTAGTACTGGTAACTTACATGGACAAGTAGTACTGGTAACTTACATGGACAAGTAGTACTGGTAACTTACATGGACAAGTAGTACTGGTAACTTACATGGACAAGTAGTACTGGTTACTTACATGGACAAGTAGTACTGGTTACTTACACGGACAAGTAGTACTGGTTACTTACACGGACAAGTAGTACTGGTAACTTACACGGACAAGTAGTACTGGTAACTTACACGGCCAAGTAGTACTGGTTACTTACACGGACAAGTAGTACTGGTTACTTACACGGACAAGTAGTACTGGTTACTTACATGGAACAGTAGTACTGGTAACTTACATGGACCAGTAGTACTTGTAACTTACCTGGACAAGTAGTACTGGTTACTTACATGGAACAGTAGTACTGGTAACTTACATGGACAAATAGTACTGGTTACTTACATGGACAAATAGTACTGGTTACTTACATGGACAAGTAGTACTGGTAACTTACATGGACAAGTAGTACTGGTAACTTACATGGACAATTAGTACTGGTTACTTACATGGACAAGTAGTACTGGTAACTTACATGGACAAGTAGTACTGGTAACTTACATGGACAAGTAGTACTGGTAACTTACATGGACAAGTAGTACTGGTTACTTACATGGACCAGTAGTACTGGTTACTTACATGGACCAGTAGTACTGGTAACTTACATGGACCAGTAGTACTGGTTACTTACATGGAACAGTAGTACTGGTTACTTACATGGAACAGTAGTACTGGTAACTTACCTGGACAAGTAGTACTGGTTACTTACCTGGAACAGTAGTACTGGTTACTTACATGGACCAGTAGTACTGGTAACTTACCTGGACAAGTAGTACTGGTTACTTACATGGAACAGTAGTACTGGTAACTTACATGGACCAGTAGTACTGGTAACTTACATGGACAAGTAGTACTGGTTACTTACACGGACAAGTAGTACTGGTTACTTACATGGACAAGTAGTACTGGTAACTTACATGGACAAATAGTACTGGTAACTTACATGGACAAGTAGTACTGGTTACTTACACGGACAAGTAGTACTGGTAACTTACATGGACAAGTAGTACTGGTAACTTACATGGAACAGTAGTACTGGTAACTTACATGGAACAGTAGTACTGGTAACTTACATGGACCAGTAGTACTGGTAACTTACATGGACAAGTAGTACTGGTTACTTACACGGACAAGTAGTACTGGTAACTTACACGGACACGTAGTACTGGTTACTTACATGGACAAGTAGTACTGGTAACTTACATGGACAAGTAGTACTGGTAACTTACATGGACAAGTAGTACTGGTTACTTACACGGACAAGTAGTACTGGTAACTTACATGGACAAGTAGTACTGGTTACTTACATGGACCAGTAGTACTGGTTACTTACATGGACCAGTAGTACTGGTTACTTACATGGACCAGTAGTACTGGTTACTTACATGGACCAGTAGTACTGGTTACTTACATGGACCAGTAGTACTGGTTACTTACATGGACAAGTAGTACTGGTAACTTACATGGACCAGTAGTACTGGTAACTTACATGGACCAGTAGTACTGGTTACTTACATGGACCAGTAGTACTGGTAACTTACATGGACCAGTAGTACTGGTTACTTACATGGACAAGTAGTACTGGTTACTTACATGGACCAGTAGTACTGGTTACTTACATGGACCAGTAGTACTGGTAACTTACATGGACCAGTAGTACTGGTTACTTACATGGACCAGTAGTACTGGTAACTTACATGGACAAGTATTACTGGTTACTTACATGGACCAGTAGTACTGGTTACTTACATGGACCAGTAGTACTGGTTACTTACATGGACCAGTAGTACTGGTTACTTACATGGACCAGTAGTACTGGTAACTTACATGGACCAGTAGTACTGGTTACTTACATGGACCAGTAGTACTGGTTTCTTACCCCGGACAAGTAGTACTTCAGGCCTCGACAATCTTTTTTAGGATAAAAATGTACTCGCCCTGCACAAAAGTTACTAGCCCTGCACTTTTACGGGGGAAAAACTGCCACACAATATACACATGGGCTTGTTTTGCAGCCACTGACTCAAATTCACTGTAAAAGCAATGGTTTCAATCATTTATTTTTTCATAAGACCATAGGAAACTTCAGCCTTACCAAATACAAAATTGATCGTTTTATAGCCTTTTTCAGGCGCTGATGGTAGTTTTTTCTGATATTTTTTATTTCTTGACATTTAGGCTAATTGTCAAATCGTGTTCATCGTATTAATAAATCATCTAGACGCTTTAGTTATAAATGCATGCGTCTTCAATAAGTAATTTTGTTCTCATTTATCCGCCGGCTCGGTTAACGTTATCATCATGATAAACAGCTATTGCAACGATAAAATAAATCATATTTAACATTAAATTGAGTCTAAAAAATATGCAGCTTATCATTTAAATACATGAAAATCCAATTCACATCAGCGAAAAATTTCGTCGGACGCCATTTTTTTTCTTAAAAACACGTGGTTAATTCGACAAGACGAAATGGGTAAAAAATAATTAAACGAAATATCACCCAACTCCCAATACTTATTGTACAAATAAGAAATATAATTATTTCGTTAAATATTTGTTTCGGATAAATAATTGCAACACCTGAATGGATATACGGCACTGAGAAATGTTGCGATTTGTTTTAAAATGTAAACAACAGCGACAGGCCGAGAATGTTTTTGATTTTATCAGAAAAGCAAGTTACAAAATTAAAATTAGGCTAGACGGCCAGAATTGTGAATGGGTCTGTCTAACCCTTTTGGCCAGAATTGTGAATGGGTCCGTCGGACCCTTTTGGAAAATTGTGAAGAGCCGTTTGTAATTGTGAATGGGTCCGTTAAACGGTACCAGCTAAAGAAGGAAAAAAATCGCTGCTGAGTAATTGAATCTGGAGAATCTTACTCGCCCTATCGGGCGAGCGTGATCAATTTGTTTCTCGCCCGACCTCAACATTCACTCGCAAATGCGAGCAGGCGAGTGGATTTATCGAGGCCTGGTACTTGTTACTTGGCTGTGATAAAACTGAAAAAGTGTTGAAAGCCACATAGAACACCTAACAATAAAAGGTTTTTTATGAAATAGAGTTAAAAACATGGGAGAAGGGGAAATTGATTATTATGAGTAGCAATGTTTTCAATAGTCGTCAGCTACAGATGTGTCAAAATGCATCTGCAAGTTGGAAATGGTTAATCACTTTTTACTTGTATTTCTAATTTCAGGAAAGATATGGCGTTTTTCAAGAAAATCACCTCTGAAACAAAAATAGCAGGTAAAACTGAATCTGACATATGTTGCCCTTTAATATATGTGACCAAGCTGTTATCATTGGTTTGATTAGTTAGACAGTTAGAGCAGTCATGGTGGAGTGACCTTATATGCAAGGAGCATTATCTAGCCTTGTACTGATTTGTTACCCAGCTATCATGAAGAAATGAACTATCGCCATGATATATAAATGAAATGTTTAAAAACGGCATGAAATTCAAATGAAACAAACAAACACGAGCATGAAGCTGATTTGATCGATCACCTTTTGTCTTACGTTATTGTCATTCTGTTGTATTTTGTAGCTGGACTATTCTAAAATAAGGAATTTATTATACTCCCAAAATAGTTGAACCTTTCCCAATTACAATATTAAAAGTTATTTATATATATCATATATGGGAAAATATTGTGTTGGACGAGTTCCTTCGGCTGAGTTGCCTGAGCTTGCGAGGGCAGAACTCTGCCGAAGGACAAGTCCCAACAAAATAGTTTCCATAATCATGCAATAAACTTTTTAGCTCTACTGGCCAAAGGTCAGAAGAGCTTATGCCGTGGTGTCCGTCGTCCATGCATCCTGGATTATGGCCCTTGAAATTGTCAAAATTGCTATATAAATACAGCTTTTGAACACAATAGAGACTCCATTTACTATCCGATCTTCACAAAACTTAGAAAGAAGTTTAATATTGATGAGAGCTCGGTTCTTTTGCAAACCAGCCAGATCCGCCCATGCAAAACTGGATTATGGCCCTTGAAATTGTCAAAATTGCTATAATAGAGCTTGGGAACACAATAGAGGCTCCATTTACTATCCGATCTTCACAAAACTTAGAAAGAAGTTTAATATTGATGAGAGCTCGGTTCTTTTGCAAACCAGCCAGATCCGCCCATTCAAAACTGGATTATGGCCCTTGAAATTCTCAAAATTGCTATAAAAGAGCTTGTAAACACGATAAAGTCTTCAGTTTTGATTGTATCTCATTGTGCTTGGCATGACAAATCACATCTGTTTTAAGATTTTCCTCTGTTTCACTGGCTTTCCCAGCTTTAATTCTTGACATTTTGTGAGTTTGTTTCCGGAGTTTGTTGGACTTTTACAATGTCAATATATAATTCACATTTTGCACACTCTGCTTATCAGCCAATTCGGCTGTGAAAAGTCTTTGTTCTGGAACCTACAGTTCTGTTATACTCATATTCCTCCAAGCCATGTTGATTGGGCAGGACCATTTTGTCTTAACATATGACAAAAGGTAGAAATGTTTCCTAGATTCCTTTAAGTCATGTTATTTGTCTAAGTATATGGCCACCAGATTGCAAGACTGGTTTGCTACATGTATATTTGGCTTTTTGAATTGTTTAAAAATATTCCTAGAAATTATATGGCGGGGCTGTTTTACCCTATATGGCTATAGTGATTTAATCTATTCTGATCACTCTCTGTCCGTCGTTTACTTTAAGCTTTAAACATCATCTCCTACTAAACACAGGACCAATTTCAACCAAACTTCACAGGAATGTTCAAAGTTGTTCAAAAATTTAAATTCCACTCAGAACTTTGGTTGCTGCGGCATCAGAAAGGGGGCAAAATGTCCAAACTTTAAAAACATTCTCATCTGAATCTGCTTGTCATAGTCCAATATGATTTGGTAGAAATGATCCTTAGGTGACCCTCTACAAAAATTGTTCAAGCCATATTGATTGGTTGGTTTAAAAACAAATTGCTAACCAGGCCGCATCAGAAAAGGGGCATAATGACATAATTTAAAATTCCTATTTGAAGAATAATGAGAGCTTTACTACCCGCCCTTTTTCAGCCTGCGTTTTCAAGCTTTAGGGCAAGTTGGCATTTTTCTTTCATAAGTACTTGTGCTAGGGCTTACATATAAATTTGGAGTATGGTTACATCTAATACCTTTCTTCACATTGAATGCTGAAGATGCTGAGTGTGAACTTTTTTGTAGGGTAAAAAACATGATTTTGTGTGGTTAAAGTTTTAGGGCAAGTTGGCATTTTCATTTATTCTTTTTACTTTTTATCAACAAGTACTTGTGTTAGGGATTTCACATTTGGAATATAATTACATCTTATACCTTTCTCCACATTGAATGCTGAAAATGCTGTGAGTGTGATCTTTTTTGGATAAAAACATGATTTTGGGTGGTTAAAGTTTAAGGGCAAGCTGGCATTTTCATTTTGTTTTTTAGCTCACCTATGCACGAAGTGCAAGGTGAGCTATTGTGATCACATTTTGTCTGGCGTCCTTGTGTCGTCAACATTTCAGCTTGTTAACACTCTACAGGCTATATTTTGCATCCAATCTTCATGAAAGTGTATCAGAACATTCATCTCTATCAAATCTTGGACAAGTTCGAAACTGGGCCATATGAGGTCAAAAACGAGGTCACTAGGTCAAATTGAAGCGAAATCTTGTTAACACTCTGGAGGCCACATTTTCAACTTGAGCATGTTCAAACTCTTATCAGAATGTTTGTCTTGATTATGATATATAGGTCAAGTTCAAACATGGGTCAAGTCGGGTCAAAAAGTAGGTCACTAGGTCAAATTGAAGGAAAATCTTGTTAATACTCCAGAGGCCGCAATTTTTGCTTCAGCAGTTTGAAATTTTGTCTTAAAAATATCAAGGTCAATATTGGGTCAGAAACTAAGTCACTAGGCCAAATTGAAGGGTAATCTTGTTAACACTGTAGATGCCACATTTTCAACTTGAGCATGTTGAAATTTTGTCACATTGTTTGTCTTAAAGATATCTAGGTCAAGTTTAAATATGGGTCATATTGGGTCAGAAACTAGGTCACTAGGCCAAATTGAGGCAAAATCTTGTTAACTCTGTAGAAGCCGCATGTTTTGCTTCAGCAGCTTGAAATTTGGTCAGAATGTTGAGCTAAATGATATCTAGGCCAAGTTCGAATATGGGTCATGCGGAGTAAAAAACTAGGTTACTAGGCCAAATTGAAGGAAAATCTTGTTAACACTTTGGATGCCGCATATTTTGCTTCAGCAGCTTGAAATTTGGTCAGAATGTTTGTCTAAATGATATCTAGGCCAAGTTTGAATATGGGTCATGCCGGGTAATGCCTTCAAATTGAAGGGTAATCTTGTTAACACTCTTCATACTGCATTTTTAGATCACCTGAGCCGAAGGCTCAAGGTGAGCTATTCTGATCACTTTTTGTCCGTCGTCCGTCCGGCGTTAACTTTTAGCTTTAAACATCATCTCCTCCCAAACTCCAAAGACAATTTCCGAGAAACATCACAGGACTGTTCCTCTGGTTGGCCTCTTTCAAAGTTGTTCAAAAATTTAAATTCCATTGAGAACTTTGGTTGCTGCGGCATCAGAAAGGGGGCAAAAGGTCCAAACTTTAAAAATCTTCTCCTCCGAATCTGCCTGTCAGATTCAAATATAATTTGGTAAATTCCATTTTTATGCAAATGCTTGTCCGATTTTAAGAAAATATAATACCAATCTTACTGTAATGATCCTCTATTTAATTTGTTTAAGCCGTTTTGATTGGTTACACAATCATAGCAACCAGGCGTCATCACAAAAGAGGTAAATTGAACTTTTAGCTACAAATGACAACCATCTCCTACCATTCCAATAGACCAATTACCACAAAACATCACAGGAATGTTCCTTTGGTGGTTCTCTTTCAAAATTGTTCAAAGATTAAAATTCCAATGAGAACTTTGGTTGCTGCGGCATCAGAAAGGGGACAAAATGTCCAAACTTTAAAAATCTTCTCCTCCGAATCTGCCTGTCAGATTCAAATATAATTTGGTAGAAATGTTCCTTGGGTGACCCTCTATAAAAATTGTTCAAGCCATACTGATTGGTCGAAAAACATGGCAGTCAGGCGGCATCAGAAAAGGGGCAAAATGACAAAATTTGAAAATTCCATTTTTGGACGGTACCCCTAAGGGTACTGTCTATAGCCATGTGCATTTTGAGAAATCGTACAACAATTGGCTCCCTGATTATAAACAGTATGACTGAGTAAAGCTGGGTACCAAAAACCGAGAGGGCTTTTTTTATACCCACAACAAAAAAGTAGTGCCAATTATCAGGCAATATAACTGCTTTTCGAAAACATTGGTGAATCAAGATATCTGAATTTTGAAAAAGGACTGTAAAAAGGCAGCATTAGTGGTTGAAGTATTACGTTTACAATTTTGCGTTGAAGCTTGAATTAATATATTCATAAACAATGTATGAATATATGAGCCATAATATGGTGTCCGGGATTTTGTGTTACATCACAGAGTCATTATTTATTCTCCTTTATTTGAAGAACTATGTGTTTTATAGTTTAACAGCATGTCACAAACTGTTAGAAACTACTAAATCTATAAAATAATATGCTATTGATTTCTGAAAGAACTGATAAACTCCTTTAATTAATACTTTTCTTGAGCATTTTCGCCGTGTCCTTCCCGACAAAGGCATGGGAGGACTTTTTGAAAACCAAAACAAACTGTTTTTTTTTATATTTAAAGTTTGGAAACTAATATGTGTGAAATAATAATTTAACAAATTACTTGTAAATATAACTTTAAGATTTAATAGAGCGACGTAAATATGATTTTGATTTGAATATAAAATCCTAGACATTGGCGTAACGAATGTGTCCACCAAGTTACATCACGTCTAAATAGCATCAAAACTCGAAACCTGGACCGATAACCATATTTTCATTGCATTCAAATCACGTGATCACTTACATTCTTTGTTAATGTCGTAAACATGTTGTTCTGGGACAGATATCTTTTATTTGACAGGGAGTCAAAATATGTTTATCAAAATGGTGTCTTTTTTTGTTACGCCCTATTATTTTGTTATAATTAATAAATGCTTCGTCGATCACCTAGGAGGAAACTAAATTTTGGCTGTTCTATTTACGACATTAAACATCGCAACAATTTACGACAGTTAGAGACGTTTTACGACAAGAGTGTTTTAAAATGGCGGCTCGAAAATGACAGTCAGACTTCTGAAATTTTGTTACGCCGGCACCAAGCCAATTGCGATCATCAATGGTTGCTTATAATGTATCGCAATGCGTAGTAACTTCCTATTTCGTTATTTAAATTGTCCAGAGATGTTTGCGAACCTATTTAATTCACTACGAAGAACTTGTTATTATTTTTGACTGGGGAAAAAAAAATCGCGAATTTTGTCTCTTTTGCCTTGTAACGTTGACTGTCCTGGAAAGCATATTCTACCTCCATAAGCACTTTGCTTACGTAATAAATACATATTTGCATGATTAGTATATTTTAATTTAACTGGAGAATTATTTATACTGAAAATGTTTATGCTATTATATGATTTGTTTATTTTTTTCTAAGGTGTCCTGTTACACACTTATATGAAGTGCACAATTAGTGTCCAGTTACATCATTTTGTGTCCTGTTACACAACAGTTTGTGTCCTGTTACACCATTCTTTGTCTAGTTGTATACTATTAATTATTTCACTAAATAAACCATTTATTTATTGAAATAATTCCAAATAAAGATGGTGAAAATGTAAATTAGATCTAAACAAATTCAACTAGGCAAAATCTTCATAAAATTGATTTATTTCATGGTGTCCTGTGTTACTAACAATACAATTGAATAAGTGTCCAGTTACATCATTTTGTGTCCTGTTACACACCAGTTTGTGTCCTGTTACACACCAGTTTGTGTCCTGTTACACCAGGTTGTGTCCTGTTACACCATTCTTTATCTAGTTGTATACTATTAATTATTTCACTAAATAAACCATTTATTTATTGAAATAATTCCAAATAAAGAGGGTGAAAATGTAAATTAGATCTAAACAAATTTAACTAGGCATAATCTTCATAAAATTGATTTATTATATGGTGTCCTGTGTTACTAACAATACAATTTAAAACCCACATTTCTCTTTATTTAAAGATAAAATCTATTTTGTCATTTAGAATTTAACAGCTTTAGATATTGTTCTAAACATATATATAGCATTTAATTTGACAAAAGTCAAATATTACAAAAGAGGACACCATGCACAGTGTTTGTGATGTAACTCAAAATCCGGACACCATATTATGGCTCATATACCAATTTTTTACGTTTCAATCAGAAAGAATTTAATTTTTAGAAACGAAATAATATTGACACTATTACAATTCATACGTTATTATGTTTCTTAAAATTTCGTTTAATATAAAATCATAACACGGCAATTTTGATGATATCACGTGATATTTTGATTTTCTTGTAGATCAGAAGTGATTTTGGGATGTTTGGTAGAATTAAGAATAATGCCAAACGCTTCCATGAAAAACTATCTGTAGTATTAACAATAATGCCAAACGCTTCGATGAAAAACTATCTCCCAACTAATTATCTAGCCACTCGATTCATTTGACTGAAAGAGATGGTAAGGAACGACAACTCCGTTCAAAATGAAAGTAGAAATTTGACAAGCTGCCCTGACGATAGATTGTTATTATGGAGAAAAGACACATGAAGTTTTTATATTGAGGAAGACTGACAGGAAAGAAAGGAGTGGAAGCCTAAAATGTTCATTTAGTCATCAATCCGTAAAACGTTCGAGGTAGGCTGTCAATTAAACTGTAATTTGGAGTGGATTTTTTTTTTCGCCCTGTGCTGTATCGTAACCGAATATGAAAATAAGCTCACATGTATTTCGTGTACACGTATGTCTGAAAATAGCCCAATTCCTGTAGACATTCGCTTGTTCGTGTTATCATCTGACATCTGTTAATTATTTAAAAGGGTGGCATATGAAGGAAAATAACAAATAATAAATGAAGGACTTCGGAGACATATATTGTACAAGTATATCATTGTTACTGTATGTATACACTATTTAGGCTCATTTGAGGACTTAGGAGACAAAAGTGGTTAAGTGATGTGAAAACTGCTTTCAAACTTAAGTGTGTACAATTATTTGTATTGATGATAGTATGTATACAAGTTTGTTATTGAAAAGAATGAAGAAATACAATGTATATTGATAAATGAATTTTCCAGATTTTGTCTTTACTTAGATGGAGCATATGCATGATGATTTGCCAAAAATGTTATTCAATTAACACACAAAAACATATGTATATTTGTCTACGTTATGTTATAAATTGTCTAGTGAATCCATGTCTAACTGACACTTTGCCTTGACGTCATTTATAAAGTTATATTGACATAAAAGTAGTGATGCTACGCCGTTTCTAGGTCTAAATTACATGTAAATGGTCAGTTAAGACTGGTGAGACTGCATAATATGATACATAGGCTCCTCTGAGTCTTCACTGGATACATATGCATTATAACCCCAAATAACTTAATGCAGATCAATAATTGCAAAGTATCTATTATAAACAGACTATTTTATTATTCAAATCATAGCATACATATATATTGATAAAGAATGATTTTGTGCAGACATGTATACACATCTTGATTTTATTTTTATTGTGCAATCAGTAACTGTATGTATTTTTGTTTCGTTTCAGATCATGGAAATGTTGACGGAAGACATTCAAGTAAATCATTTTGAGCTATAACACAGCCTTCCAGGAAGACACTTGTACATGATAACTAACATTAAGTAGATCATTTTGAACTACATATTGTGTCAAACAGGGTGAACATGGCAAGTCCTGGACGCAACAAAACGGGTAGAAAACAAAAACAAAACGACGTTAATGACATTCTTCAAAGCTGGTAACAGCAGCGAGTCGTTGTGAAAAGTATTCTGAATGAAAGTGTTTATTCTGTAAAGGTAACTCGGAAAACAATAACGGAATGGAAGGACAAGTATCTAGGAGATATAAACGACACAAGTACGAATCAAGGATGCCCAATGTGATCTGTTTTTGTTTACTATAATACAGGAAGATAACTGTGTAATTAACTAATTACTATGAACAAGACATTCAAGTAAATCATTTTGAGCTATAACACAGCCTTCCAGGAAGACACTTGTACATGATAACTAACATTAAGTAGATCATTTTGAACTACATATTGTGTCACACAGGGTGAACCTGTTGATCATTTTGATCAGGCAGATCATTTGTTTTGTTAAATGACCCAAGTTGTAAAAGGTTTGTTAAATGACCCAAGATGTAAAATTTAAAAGTAAAACTAAGTTTACTAGCATTTGTCAACAGTAAGAGGCATGAGTAAAAAGCATTGTGACAAAAGAAGAAATTGCTCGTATGAAGCAATTTCTTCCTCTGCCTCCATATTTTCAAAAAGCCGTCTGCTGCAGAGGCGTCAGAAAGTGTCTATTTGAGGGAAAGGGTGATTGAAATATTATAATTAGCTCCTCTGGCTGAAAGCTAGTCGAGCTTATGTCATGGCGAATTGTCTGTCGTGCATGCGTTAACTTTTTGCTTCAAAAGACTTCTCCTACTTAACCACTTGGCCAATTAAGATGAAACTTCCTAGGAAGCATCCTCTTAATGTCCTCTTCTAAATTCATTCAAATTTTTTGGATCCATGCAAAATTCTGGTTTCCATGGCAATCAAATTAAAAAAGTAGGGAAAACATAAAAAAGCTTCTCCTCCGAAAGTGTGAGGCCGATTTCCAAATAATTTTGTAGAAATGTTCCTTGGGTGACCCTCTGTCAGATTCCTTCAAGCCAAGTTGATTGGTTGAAAAACATGGTCGCCAGGGGGGGCGGGGCTATTTGCATTATATGGCTATAGTGAAAACTTGAAATATCTTTACCTCAAAAAGTGTTTGGCAAATTTTCAAATTATTTTGGAGAAATGTTCCTTGGGTGACCCTCTATCAGATTTCTTCAAGCCATGTTGATTGGTCGAAAACTATGGCTGCCAGGGGGCGGGGCTATTTTGCCTTATATGGCTATAGTGAAAACTTAAAAAATCTTCTCCTCCGAAAGTTTCAGACAAATTTTCAAATAATTTTGTAGAAATGTTCCTAGGGAGACCCTCTATCAGATCCTTCAAGCCATGTTGATTAGTCGAAAAACATGGCAGTCAGAGGGTGGCGCTATTTTGCCGTATATGGCTATAGTGAAAACTTCAAAAATCTTTTCCTCCGAAAGTTTCTGGCTGATTTTCAAATAATTTTGTAGAAATGTTCCTAGGATGGTCCTCTATCAGATTCCTTCAACAATGTTGATTGGTCAAAAACATGGCCATCAGGGGGCGGGGCTGTTTAAAGATTTAATTTTTGCCTAATGGCCGTGGAGCGATACTGGCCCTCTTGGGCCTTTTGTTTTTTAAATCTGATCAAAGCTTTCTCTGTCTAGATTCCAGAGAGTACTGGTACATGTTCATAAGAAGAATTAATTTCACAATCAAATTATTGATCACAAAAGGAAAAAGCACATTATGAGATTTAACTTCTGACATAAAGTTTAAAGATTTTCTATTGCATAATTATTGTCTACAACCTATATACATTCAAAGGTCAGTTTACTATTTTTTTCTATGTATATTCAAGTTGATATGTACTCATCATGCAACAGAATTTATATGTACAAAATATGTCCCCAATTTTTCAATTGTTGAACATAGTAATGGGAAGAAAAGTATGATTTTTTTAACACAACTGTACATTTTGACCTGTTGATTTTTTTGCAAACTTCAAGGATTGGAAGAAATATTTAAACGGAAACAATATCACAGGCTCTTTTTAAAAACTTTACCCAAATTTAACCAATCTACAGCAGACAACTTTGAAAATATCTTTGCAAGCTCACTTTGGTACAGCATGTTTCCTATTTTATTACTCAGTTTACCGTAGCTCAGTCAGTAGAGACACAGGCTGTTAATCCAGGGGTTGTGAGTTCGAACACCAGCTTGGCCTACATTCCTTCCAACATTTGACATGACTACCACCAATGGGCTTTCTGACTATGTGGAAAAGCAGCCAGTTGCTTGGAAAGTATGTTGTGTGAAGTACTGGTATGAGAAAGCCAAGAAACATATGAGTAGTTGAACTGGCTGCCGTGATATGACTGAAAGATTGATGAAAATGGTGTTAAACCCCAAGTAATCAATCAAACTATTTTGTTCATCTAATACTCTTCTTCTCATTGTATACTAAATAGGCTGAGTGTAGCCTATGTTTTGGGGTAAAAAGTATCAATTTTGATGTATTTTGGTTGTATTAGAGAATTGGACATTGTTGGTTAAGTTACAGGTCAATTTGACAGAAAATCCACAGGTGAAATTTGTCTATCCTTGTAAGCCTGTGTAGCATGCTTAGGCTGATCCGGATCGATACTTTACGCAGAGTCCACAATATTGGTTTGCTCGCAGGACTGCTCAAATTATAGGAAAATCTAGTTAACACTCTGGAAGCCGCATGTTTTACTTGAGCATGTTGAAACTTTCTCAGAATATTTGCTTGTATGATATCTAGCCTAAGTTCGAATATGTGTCAGATCCAGTAAAGAACTAGGTCACTTAGCCAAACACTATAGACACTGCATTTTTGTATTGAGCATTTTGAAACTTTGTCAGAAAGTTTGTCTTGATGATAGGCCAATTTCAAATATTGGTTATTTGGGATAAAAAATTAGGGCACTAAGCCAAGTTGGAGGAAAATCTTGTTTACTTTTTCCCTCATATTCTAGAGGCGTTCTGCAGCAGATGGCTTTTTGAAAACATAGAGACAAAAGAAGAAATTGCTCAAAACGAGCAATTTCTCCTTTTGCCACAATGTTTTCCACTTTTAGTCATAGGTTATCCATTCAATTATAGAGGTTTTGTATCATTTGACAAAATATGTTCAAAGTCGTCTGCTGCAGAATTGTCGTATGAGGGAAAGGGTTAAGACTCTGGAAGCGGCACTTTTAGCTTGAGCATGCTGAAACTTTGTCTGAATGATTGTTTTTATTATATTTATTTTGAATATGGGTAATGTTTGTTAAAAAATTAGGTCACTATGCCAAGTTGTAGGACAATCTTGATTTAACACTTAAGAGACCACAATTTTGACTTTAGCGGCTTGAAACTTTGTCAGACAGTTTTTCTTGATGATATACAGGCAAATTTAGACATTGGTCATTTTGAGTAAAAAATTAGGTCCCTTGATCAAATTTAAGAAAAATCTTGTTAATGATCTGGAAGCCATGTTTTTAACTCTAGCATGATGAAACTTTACCAGAATGTTTATCTTGATGATATATAGGCTAACTTCGAATATGGTCTGGCTAAAAACTAGGTCACTAGGCCAATATTGAGAACTATTTTGTAAACACTCTAGTCACCACATTTCTCTCAAATGTTCCTTGCGTGACTCTTTACTAAGAGTGTTAATATTATGTTGATTCTTTAGATACTATAGATAATAAATAGCTTTGCTACAGGTACTATTTTTCCCTTTCTACACTACAGACACATGTTGTCTAATCTTCAACAGATGGATGGTATGAGAAATTTTGACAGGTTTCTCAATGTTTTATTCACTTTTAGTTTCATCAATACAGATTTACCAGTATCTTTAGTTAAACATTTTCAAATCATCTGCTGTAGAGTTTATCCATGTGATAAATTACCTATCACAAATGTGTTTGTTTATCTAACTGTATCTACTGTCTACAGTTCAAGAGTTTAATTATAGATCTCTGGAAATAAGGTTAACCCTGTCTTAAATAAATGTTTGAACTGTATGCATTTCTGCTTTTTTGTTTACATTTTTTTAAATTTATTTAATATGTGACTTGTGTTGTAACTTTCCAAAAAATGGAACAGTTGACCATCTTTTCCCCCCTCATACAATGGGTACCGTCCCACAGCACTTTCAGTGCTTTGATTATGAAAGTGTTTGTCTGATTTTAAGAAAATATAATACGAATCTTACTGTAATGATCCTCTATTTAATTTGTTTAAGCCGTTTTGATTGGTTACTCAATCATATCAACCAGGCGTCATCACAAAAAGGGTAAATTGAACTTTTAGCTACAAATGACAACCAACTCCTACCATTCCAATAGACCAATTTCCACAAAACATCACAAGAATGTTCCTTTGGTGGTCCTCTTTCAAAATTGTTCAAAGATTTAAATTCCATTGAGAACTTTGGTTGCTGCGGCATCAGAAAGTGAGAAAAATACCCAAATTTTAAAATCCTTTTCCTCCATAATCTACTTGTGCGATTGCAAGATAATTTGGTAGAAATGTTTCTTAAGTGACCCTCTAAATAAACTGTTGAAGCCATATTGATTTCGTTGAAAAACAGGGCAGCAAGGCGGCATCAGGAAAGGTGCAAAATGACAAAAACTTTATAATTCCATTCTTATTAAAGTTCTTGTTAGATTTCAAGATATAAATGGCCTTTACTGATAAGCTGTTTCTTGAGAAGTGTCCACTCCTTTCAGTTTCATTTGCACTCCCTGATAAAATTTTCCAGATATTTGCAGTTAAATATTTGCTACTAATTTACTATCAATTAGGTGATCGATTAAGGGCCATCTTGGCCCTCTTGTTAACTTCAGCATGATGAAACTTTATCAGATTGTTTTTCTTGATGATATGTAAGTCAAGTTTGATCAAGGGTCATGTTGGGTCAAAAAATAGGTCACTAGGTCAAATTGAAGGAAAATCTTGTTAACACTCTAGAGGCCTCATTTTTGTTTGAAATTTTGTCAGAATGTTTGTCTTAAAGATATCTAGGTCAAGTTTGAATATGGGTCATATTGGGTCAGAAACTAGGTCACTAGGCCAAATTGAAGGAACATCTTGTTAACTCTGTAGAATACGCATTTTTTGCCACAGCAGCTTGACATTTAATGAGAATGTTTATCTAAATGATATCTAAGCCAAGTTCGAATATGGATCATGTAGGGTCAAAAACTAGGTCACTAGGCCAAATTGAAGGAAAATCTCGTTAACACTTTGGATGCCGCATTTTTTGCTTCAGCAGCTTGAAATTTGGTCAGAATGTTTGTCTGAATTATATCTAGGTCAAGTTCGAATATGGGTCATATTGGGTCAGAAAAAAGGTCAATAAAGGAAAATATTGTTCAAACTCCGGAGGCCGCATTTTTACTTTGAGCAAGTGAAGTTGAAAATTTGTCACACGGTTGTCTTGATGATATCTAGTCCATGTTGGAATATGGGTCATATCAGGTAAAAAAATATAGTTCATTAGGCCAAATGAGGGAAAATCTTGTTAACACTGTGGAGGTTGCATTCAGAATAATTGTCTTGATGTGTTTTGCATTGCAGTACATTGTATAATTAAGGTGAGCGATCCAGGGCCATCATGGCCCTCTTGTTTTACTTTTTTATACGCCCGTTTTGAAAAAAACGGATCGTATTATAGTTTTACCTGCGGCGGGCGGGCGGGCGGCGTCCAGTATGTTGTCAGCTCGATAACTTTAGAAGCCTTTGTCCAATCATCACCAAATTTAGTCAGAATGTGTATTGGGATAATATCTAGGACAAGTTCGATAACTAGCCATATCGCTTTAGTCAATCAAGAGTTATCGCCCTTTAATTATAGAAATTACCCAAAATTGGTCTTGTCAGCTCAATAACTTAAGAAGCCTTTGTCCAATCATCACTAAATTTAGTAAGAATATGTATTGGGATAATATCTCGGACAAGTTCGATAACTAGCCATATCGCTTAAGTCAATCAAGAGTTATCACCCTTTAATTATAGAAATTACCAAAAATTTATCTTGTCAGCTCAATAACTTTAGAAGCCTTTGCCCAATCATCACTTAATTTAGTCAGAATGTGTATTGGCATAATATCTCGGACAAGTTCGATAACTAGCCATATCGCTTTAGTCAATCGAGAGTTACTGCCCTTTAATTATAGAAATTACCTAAAATTGGTCTTGTCAGCTCAATAAAATTAGGAGCCTTTGTCCAATCATCACCAAATTTGGTCAGAATGTGTATTGGCATAATAACTCGGACAAGTTTGATAACTAACCATATCGCTTAAGTCAATTGAGAGTTATCGCCCTATAATTATAGAAATTACCTAAAAATGGTCTTGTCAGCTCAATAACTTTAGAAGCCTTTATCCAATCATTACTAAATTTGGTCAGAATGTGTATTGGCATAATATCCCGGATAATTTTGATAACTAGCCATATCGCTTTAGTCAATCGAGAGTTATCCCTCTTTAATTATAGAAATTACCTAAAATTGGCGTAATATCTTGGACAAGTTCAATAACTAGCCATATTGCTCCAGTCGATAGAGAGTTATTGCCCTTTAATTATAGAAATTACCTAAAATTGGTCTTGTCAGCTAAATAACTTGTAAAGCCTTTATCCGATCATCACCAAATTTAGACAATATGTTTATGGGCAGAATATCTTGGTCAAGTTTGATAACTTACAACGTTATCTTAGTCATTAAACAATTATGTCCCTCGATATGGCCAAAACTGTACTAACAGTGTCCGCTCTCTAAGTTTGGCTGACGTACAACCAATTACTACTATACTTGGTGTCAAAAAAACAGGACAGGCGTATTTTGTGACATTTGGCGCTCTTGTTATCATTAAGAACTTGTGCTAAGGTTTTCATATTTAGAATAGAATTACATCTTATACCTTGTTCACTTTAACAATATAAGCTGTAGTGTGGCACAGGGGGTATCCTTTTGTGAGTTCACTCACAGTTCTAGTGTAGCTCTACTGGCCAGAAGAGCTTATGCCGTGGCGTGGTGCCCGTCGTCCGTGCATGCGTCTGTGCGTCCGTAAACAATTACTTGTGAACGCGATAGTCTTCAGTTTTTATTGTATCTCAATCAAACTTATACAGTAGTTAGATTTTCATGTGAGCTCGGTTCCTTTCGCAAACCAGCCAGATCCGCCCATGCAAGACTGGATTATGGCCCTTGAAATTGTCAAAATTGCTATAGTAGAGCTTGTGAACACAATAGAGGCTCCATTTACTATCTGATCTTCACCAAACTTAGATAGTAGTTAAATATTGATGAGAGCTTGGTTCCTTTCGAAAACCAGCCAGATGTGCCCTTGCATGACTGGATTATGGCCCTTGAAATTGTCAAAATTGCTATAATACAGCTTGTGAACACGATAAAGTCTTCAGTTTTTATTGTATCTCCATTAAACTTATACAGTAGTTAGATATCCATGAGAGCTCGGTTCCTTTCGAAAACTATCCAGATCTGCCCATGCAAGACTGGATTATGGCCCTTGAAATTGTCAAAATTGCTATAATACATCTTGTGAACACAATAGAGGCTTTTAATAGTTAGTATCTGATCTTCACCAAACTTAAATAGTAGTTAAATATTGATGAGATCTCGGTTCCTTTTGCAAACCAGCCAGATCCGCCCATGCAAGACTGGATTATGGCCCTTGGAATTGTCAAAATTCTTATGATAGAGCTTGTTAACACAATAGAGGCTTTAGTTACTATCTGATCTTCACCAAACTTAAATAGTAGTTAAATTTTGATGAGAGCTCGGTTCTGTTTGCAAACCAGCCAGATGTACCCATGCAAGACTGGATTATGGCCCTTGAAATTGTCAAAATTGCTATAATAGAGCTTGTGAACGCGATAAAGTCTTCATTTTTAGCTCTACTGGCCATAGGCCAGAAGGGCTTATGTCGTGGCGATTTGTCCATCGTCCGTGCGTGCGTGCGTCCGTCTGTCCGTAAACAATTTTTTGTTAACACGATACAGTCTTCACTTTTGATTGTATCTCAACCAAACTTATACAGTAGTTATATATTCATGAGAGCTCGGTTCCTTTCGAAAACCAGCCAGATCCGCCCATGCATGACTGGATTATGGCCCTTGAAATGGTCAAAATTGCTATAAAAGAGCTTGTTAACACGATACAGTCTTCACTTTTGATTGTATCTCAACCAAACTTATATAGTAGTTAGATATCTATGAGAGCTCAGTTCCTTTCGAAAACCAGCCAGATCTGCCCATGCATGACTGGATTATGGCCCTTGAAATGGTCAAAATTGCTATAAAAGAGCTTGTTTACACGATACAGTCTTCACTTTTGATTGTATCTCAACCAAACTTATACAGTAGTTAGATATCCATGAGAGCTCGGTTCCTTTCGTAAACCAGCCAGATCCGCCCATGCAAGACTGGATTATGGCCCTTGAAATTGTTCAAATTGCTATAATTGAGCATGTGAACACAATAGAGGCTCTATTTACTATCTGATCTTCACCAAACTTAGATAGTAGTTAAATATTGATGAGAGCTTGGTTCCTTTTGAAAACCAGCCAGATCCGCCAAGACTGGATTATGGCCCATGAAATTGTAAAAATTGCTATAATACAGCTTGTGAACACAAAAGAGTCTCCATTTACTATCCGATCTTCACCATACATACATGCTCTGGATTGAAAATGACCAAAGAACCATACCAGTAGAGCATAGGCCCTCATGGGCCTCTTGTTTATTGTATCTCAATCAAAATTATACAGTTGTTAGATATCCATCTGTTCCTTTCGCAAACCAGCCAGATCCGCCCATGCAAGACTGGATTATGGCCCTTGGAATTGTCGAAATTCTTATAATAGAGCATGTGAACACAATAGAGGCTTTAGTTACTATCTAATCTTCACCAAACTTAAATGGTATTTAAATATTGATGAGAGCTCTGTTCCTTTCAAAAACCAGCCAGATGTGCTGTTGCATGACTGGATTATGGCCCTTGAAATTTTCAAAATTACTCTAATAGAGCTTGTGAACGCGATAAAGTCTTCAGTTTTGATTGTATCTCAATCAAACTTATACAGTAGTTAGATATCCATGAGTGCTCGGTTCCTTTCGCAAACCTGCCAGATCCATGCAAGATTGGATTATGGTCCTTGGAATTGTCGAAATTCTTATGATAGAGCTAATGTGAACACAATAGAGGCTTTAGTTACTATCTGATCTTCACCAAACTTAAATAGTAGTTAAATATTGATGAGAGCTGACCGTGGGTTCCTTTCAGCCAGATGTGCCGTTGCATGACTGGATTATGGCATGGAATGTAATGATACATTCGAATATTCAATATAATCAAAGAAGGCCTGTCCGAATCGTATTCGTTATTCGCTTTACCCATATTCGAATATTCACGAATATAATCCAAACCTGTATAATCTAAACTAAAATCATTTTAATTAAACTACAAACATAACAAACCTTTTGTCAGACTTGCAAACCTATTCAGTTTCATAGCGCCTTCGGCTCTATATTTATATAGTACCCCTGTCACAACAGCTGACTACTGATTTTACGACATACGAGGGGTGTCTCAGAAGTTCGTGGACTTTTCTCGTAACCTTAACGGCAGACGAAACTGCGCGTAAAACACACGGCGAGATGTTACTATATTGCGTATTTAGGAGAAGACATTGCTTGTAATTAGTAACGTAAAATTGGTGTGCGCCGGGTGGATGTTACTATAGGTTTCCATAGAAACGTATTATAGGTATAATATGAATGCAAATGCACCAATTTTACATTCATTTCATTCCATGAAGACCAAAGATTGTTTAACGTTAATAACAAGTAATTCTATCTGTTAAAACAAAACTTATGAGAAAAGTCTATGATTTAGTGGGACAGCCCTCGTACTTTGGATTCTTTTTTGTCCCCCGCTTTCGCGAAAGCGCGGGGACTATTATTTCTCATTCGTCAGTCCGTCAGTCCGTCACGCTGTCACACTTTCGTTTCCGGGCTATTTCTCTGCAACCGCTTTTTCGAATTTGATGAAATTTCATAGGAAGGATCACCACCAAGTGTAGATGCGCATATCGTGTTTGCGTTCCGGTTGGATTATTTTTCACGGAGTTATGGCCCTTTACCCCTATGTATGACTAAATTCATTTCCGGGCTATTTCTCTGCAACCGCTTTTTGGAATTTTATGAAACTTCATAGGAAGGATCACCACCAAGTGTAGATGCGCATATCGTGTTTGCGTTCCGGTTGGATTATTTTGCACGGAGTTATGGCCCTTTACCCCACCATCAGGCTATGTATGACTAAATTCATTTCCGGGCTATTTCTCTGCAACCGCTTTTTGGAATTTTATGAAACTTCATAGGAAGGATCACCACCAAGTGTAGATGCGCATATCGTGTTTGCGTTCCGGTTGGATTATTTTGCACGGAGTTATGGCCCTTTACTCCACCATCAGGCTATGTATGACTAAATTCATTTCCGGGCTATTTCTCTGCAACCGCTTTTTGGAATTTTATAAAACTTCATAGGAAGGATCACCACCAAGTGTAGATGCGCATATCGTGTTTGCGTTCCGGTTGGATTATTTTGCACGGAGTTATGGCCCTTTACCCCACCATCAGGCTATGCATGACTAAATTCATTTCCGGGCTATTTCTCTGCAACCGCTTTTTGGAATTTTATGAAACTTCATAGGAAGGATCACCACCAAGTGTAGATGCGCATATCGTGTTTGCGTTCCGGTTGGATTATTTTTCACGGAGTTATGGCCCTTTACTCCACCATCAGGCTATGTATGACTAAATTCATTTCCGGGCTATTTCTCTGCAACCGCTTTTTGGAATTTTATGAAACTTTATAGGAAGGATCACCACCAAGTGTAGATGCGCATATCGTGTTTGCGTTCCGGTTGGATGATTTTTCACGGAGTTATGGCCCTTACTTCTGAACCGTAATAGGTACTGCTTTCATATTTCACATGTGTATTCCTTGTGACAACCCGTTTCCATCAATACCAATTTTTGTGACCTTGACCCTGGCGGGGGACCATGATTCTCTGAATTTGCTTGTTTTTTTCGAAATATATTTGTATTTGACATACGTTTTAGAGTGTTTACAATCGGTTTTTAATTAAATCTGAATTATAATAATCGATTGAAAAGGTCGGAGAATTCCCAACAAACGAAAACCAGAACGTGTCAGCAAAAAATGGCGAACCACGAGGAACGCAAGATTACTATTGAACCTCCGGCCAAATTATGTACCCAACCCACAACAGCTAACCACTAATTTTGCGACATATTTTTTATTCATTTTCTCATAATATATTTGATGTTGTGTTCGCTTCTATGTATTTTGAAATATGTTTGTGTGTGTTTAAAATGTGCTTTTAATTAATTTTGAATTATAATTCAATTAAAAAGTTAGGACAATTGCCAGTTAATGACAACCAAAACCCGTCATTAACAAAAATGGAAATTGAAAATATTGAACCTCCGGCCAAATATGTCGGCTGTTTTGGAAAGTTTCGGATTTCCGAAAGGACTCAAGGGAGACTTTCCATTGCTTACTTTCAAAATTGGTAGACATGAAATCGGGTAACAATTAGTTAAACGCTACATTAAATTAAATTACTTGAAGTAAATAAGTTTATATTCTTTTTGGGACAAAAGGCTAATTCGTTATTAACTTTTATACTGTTCTAGTTGGATTTTATTTGTCAGAAGAGTAACAAGACTTACTAGTCAATCGTTATACTTTCTTAAATCTGAATTATGATTTCTTTTGTGTTTACATGTTTTTAAATACATGACAGTATTCGTGAATAAATATTCGTATTCGTTGCCCTGTATTCGTGATACGTATCGTATTCGCCACCTAGTGTATTCGTTGCAGCACTAATTATGGCCCTTGAAATTGTCAAAATTGCTTCAATACAGCTTGTGAACACAATAGAGCCTCCATTTACTATCCGATCTTCACCAAACTTAGATAGTATTTAAATATTGATGAGATCTCGGTTCCTTTTGCAAACCAGCCAGATCCGCCCATGCGAGACTGGATTATGACCCTTGAAATTGTCAAAATTGCTATAATACAGCTTGTGAACGCGATACAGTCTTCAGTTTTGATTGTATCTCAATCAAACTTATACAGTTGTTAGATATTCATGAGAACTTGGTTCCTTTTGCAAACCAGCCAGATCCTCCTATGCAAGACTGGATTATGGCCCTTGGAATTTTCGAAATTCTTATAATGGAGCATGTGAACACAATGGAGGCTTTAGTTCTGATCTTCACCAAACTTAAATAGTAGTTAAATATTGATGAGAGCTCGGTTCCTTTCGAAAACCAGCCAGATATGCTGTTGCATGACTGGATTATGGCCCTTGAAATTGTCAAAATTGCCAAAATTGCTAAATACAGCTTGTGAACACAATAGAGCTTCCATATACTATCTGATCTTCACCAAACTTAGATAGTAGTTAAATATTGATGAGAGCTCGGTTCCTTTTGCAAACCAACCAGATCCGCCCATGCAAGACTGGATTATGGCCCTTGAAATTGTCAAAATTGCTATAAAACCATACATACATGCTCTGGATTGAAAAATGACCAAAGAACCATCCCAGAAGAGCATAGGCCCTCATGGGCCTCTTGATATTGGCTATTTAAAATGTGTTGTTTTGTTCGTTTGAAACACTTCACTATTTAGAAAATTGATTGTATAGACAAATAAACATTAACAATCTATTGCGCAATTATACTGTCCTTTCCGTTGGTTGCTAGGGTCGTAGAAAATTTAATTTACGAACCGTCATTGTTGTTCTCGATTCGAAATTGAATCGTTGACAAAATTATGTGTATTAATGTTTTTTCTAACAGTGTATTTCATAAAGGACTCGTGTATTATCTTATTCTGGTATCAATACCTGGATATTTGTGTTCTTTATTACGATTTAGATGCCCCTTTTGACCTCACAGTATGTTCAGTAAAGCGAACACACATCTTCTATTCTGCGATCATAAACTTTACATCGGAGAATGACAGAAATAATCAGCACACCTACCCTTAAAACAATTATTCGCACATGTATACATGTATAGCATCATATATAGCCTGTCATGTACCAAACACGTTAGCTGGTCTCTAAACTCATCATAGTTTGGATGGGAGCGCTCTGTAACGTTACTGTATGGAAATAGTTCCATCCTTAGCAGCACATGAAAGAGATCTGAGTGCAATATCGATGCGTGAAACATCGACGGATACTGCTTCTTTTTTTCCAATGGAAAATAGAAGGAAAAATATCAAAGTATACAATAAACATGTATATGCTGCAGACAACTTAATCTTCTTCAATTAGAGTTTAATTATTAAATTGAAATGCAAACATTGAGGCAAAAGTCATCTGATGCCTCAAAATGCGTTCACATGTAGTTAAGGAGACATGAAACTTGCCCTACAGAAATAGCGTCACATATATTATGTTACAACCTACGTTGCAATACACATACATTATGTTACAACCTAAATTACAATACACATACATTATGTTACAACTTATGTTACAATACACATACGCCTCAAATAGGCAACATAAACACAAAATGTAACTTCAGTTATGATAAAGCACATTACTTTCCATCATTTGTATAATGTAATATATAATTTTTATTTCAGTAAAGGTTTAATATGAAAATTCTCGCCCCTCGTGATTTTACCCACAAATATAAAAAGTTTGCAGAAGTATTTGTTTGTTACGCACACATATCTATGACAAGCTCATGCACACAGGGGATATAATTCCTGGCTATGACATAGCTCATCCACACAGTGGATATAATTCCTGGCTATGACATAGCTCATGTACACAGGGGATATAATTCCTGGCTATGACATAGCTAATGCAAACGGGATAGAATTCCTGGCTATGACATAGCTCATGCACACAGGGGATAAAATTCCTGGCTATGACATAGCTCATGCACACAGGGGATATAATTCTATGAACTAGAGCGCAATGGTAACTTTAAACTATGGAAACTTCTGAAACTTGGAAAATCTGTAGAAATGAAGATACATAATTAAATTGAGCAATTTCTCCTTTTGTCACAATGTTCTTAAAAGTTGTCTGCTATAGAGGTGTCAAAAGCTTGTGTGTGAAGGAAATGGTTAACATTTATTGTTTTATTATTCCAGGAAATCAAAATGCAGTGATAATGGGTAGGAAGACATGGTTTTCAATTCCAGAAAAGTTCCGACCACTGAAGGGCAGGGTCAATATAGTGTTGAGCAGAGAATTGAAGTAAGTAACAAACAGAGAAAAACATAACCCTATAGTTAGGTAGAATTATAACCCTTTAGATATGTAGAAACATTCCCACATAAAATAAAATTACTCTGCAGCAGATAACTTTGGAAACATCTTATGAAAAATTATGGCCAAAAGATGTGTGACCTTGACAACAATTTTGTTAACCCTTTACCAAATACACCAAACCTGCAGCTCACTATGAACTATGAAAGTGAAAGGGTTGAAATATGGAAATACGAGAAATCATCAGAAAGCATCTGTATGTGGAAAAAGGGTTTAGTTTGTCAGACTGTTTGACTTGATGTGTTCAAAATTGGGTCATGTCCAGTCTAAAACTAGGTCACTAGGCCAAATTTAAGAACAATCTTGTGGAGTCTCTTGAAGCCTGTCTGAAAGTACGTTATAATTGAAGTTACATTTTTCATTCATATATATATCTGAAAGTTCATATTGTGTTTATAAGATTGGGAATTTATTGTCTTTTTAGCTCACCTATGCACGAAGTGCAAGGTGAGCTATTGTGATCACATTTTGTCCGGCGTCCGTCCGTCGTGCGTCGTCCGTCGTGCGTCGTCAACATTTCAGCTTGTTAACACTCTACAGGCTTCATTTTGCATCCAATCTTCATGAAAGTGTATCAGAACATTCATCTCCATCAAATCTTGGACAAGTTCGAAACTGGGCCATATGAGGTCAAAAACGAGGTCACTAGGTCAAATTGAAGCGAAATCTTGTTAACACTCTGGAGGCCACATTTTCAACTTGAGCATGTTGAAACTTTATCAGAATGTTTGTCTTGATGATATGTAGGCCAAGTTCGAACATGGGTCATGTCGGGTCAAAAAATAGGTCACTAGGTCAAATTGAAGGAAAATCTTGTTAACACTCTAGAGGCCGCAATTTTTGCTTCAGCAGTTTGAAATTTTGTAAGAATGTTTGTCTTAAAAATATCTAGGTCAAGTTCGAATATGGGTCATATCGGGTCAGAAACTAGGTCACTAGGCCAAATTGAAGGGTAACCTTGTTAACACTGTAGAGGCCACATTTTTAACTTGAGCATGTTGAAATATTGTCAGAATGTTTGTCTTAAAGATATCTAGGTCAAGTTTAAATATGGGTCATATTGGGTCAGAAACTAGGTCACTAGGCCAAATTGAAGGAACATCTTGTTAACTCTATAGAAGCCGCATGTTTTGCTTCAGCAGCTTGAAATTTGGTCAGAATGTTGAGCTAAATGATATCTAGGTCAAGTTCGAATATGGGTCATGCAGGGTCAAAAACTAGGTCACAATGCCAAATTGAAGGAAAATCTTGTTAACACTTTGGATGCCACATTTTTTGCTTCAGCAGCTTATATTTTGGTCAGAATGTTTGTCTGAATTATATCTAGGTCAAGTTCGAATATGGGTCATATTGGGTCAGAAACTAGGTCACTAGGCCAAATTGAAGGAACATCTTGTTAACTCTGTAGAAGACACATTTTTTGCTACAGCAGCTTGACATTTTATGAGAATGTTTATCTAAATGATATCTAAGCCAAGATCGAATATGGATCATGTAGGGTCAGAAACAAGGTCAATAAAGGAAAATCGTGTTAACACTGTGGAGGTTGCATTCAGAATAATTGTCCTGATGTATTTTGCATTGTAGTACATTGTATAATTAAGGTGAGCGATCCAGGGCCATCATGGCCCTCTTGTTTTCATAATGTATTGTGTCTATAATATTGGGAATTAACTGCATCTTTGGGAATGGAAATTAACTGTGTTTTATTCACATCAGAGATGTCCCAGAGGGTGTTCACATAGCCAGAAGTCTCCCAGATGCCATCAAACTTGTCACATCGAAAACATTGGATACTGAAATAGAGAATGTTCACATAATTGGAGGCAGCTCCGTTTATAAGGTACTAGAACGTTTATAAGGTACTAGAATGTTTATAAGGTACTAGAACATTTATAAGGTACTAGAACGTACTAGAACGTTTATAAGGTACTAGAACGTTTATAAGGTACTATCTAGAATGTATTTATTTACCCTTTCCCACATACATCAGATCTTCAGGAGACGAAAGCATGTTGAAAGTGACATAAAATACCATCCAATGCAAGTCCATCTTTCCAACGAAACAATGACACTTTGGTCTATATTTACCCTTTTCCACATACAGACGCTTCCTGACGCCTCTTCAGTAGCCGACAGTTGAAGACATTGTGGCAAAAGAAAAAATTGGTCATGATAGGCAAATTTTGCTTTTACCAGAATATTTTCATCTCTATTCTAAAATATAATCTTTTATAAAAAGAGATTTTCAATGGCAAAGTGATCTGCTGCAAATTTGTTAACAGTTAAAATGAATACAAACTTGTATAAATTTAATAAAATTATCTTTTGAATTAAACCTTTTACTTATTCCTGTGATAGTAAACATACTGACATACACTGACATACATAATAAGTAATTTTGGTTGTGGCATATTACTCAACACACTTAGCCGGAGACACCTTATCTTAATGGCTGTGGCATATTACTCAACACACTTAGCCAGAGACACCCTATCTTAATGGCTGTGGCATATTACTCAACACACTTAGCCAGAGACACCCTATCTTAATGGCTGTGGCTTATTACTCAACACACTTAGCCAGAGACACCCTATCTTAACGACTGTGGCGTATTACTCAACACACTTAGCCAGAGACACCCTATCTTAACGGCTGTGGCTTACACCCTATCTTAATGGCTGTGGCGTATTACTCAACACACTTAGCCAGAGACACCCTATCTTAATGGCTGTGGCGTATTACTCAACACACTTAGCCAGAGACACCCTATCTTAATGGCTGTGGCTTATTACTCAACACCCTTAGCCAGAGACACCCTCTCTTAATCACTGTGGCGTATTACTCAACACACTTAACTTGAGGCACCCTATCTTAACGGCTGTGGCTTACACCCTATCTTAATGGTTGTGGCATATTACTCAACACACTTAGCCAGAGACACCCTATCTTAATGGCTGTGACTTATTACTCAACACACTTAGCCAGAGACACCCTATCTTAATGGCTGTGGCTTATTACTTACGTGTCACAATTAGCCAGAGACACCCTATCTTAATGGCTGTGGCGTATTACTCAACACACTTAGCCAGAGACACCCTATCTTAATGGCTGTGGCTTATTACTCAACACACTTAGCCAGAGACACCCTATCTTGATGGCTGTGGCATATTACTTACTTGCCACAATTAGCCATAGACACCCTATCTTGACGGCTGTGGTGTATTACTTACTTGCCACAATTAGCCAGAGACACCCTATCTTGACGGCTGAGGCGTATTACTTACATGCCACAATTAGCCAGAGACACCCTATCTTGACGGCTGTGGCGTATTACTTACTTGCCACAATTAGCCAGAGACACCCTATCTTGACGGCTGTGACGTATTACTTACTTGCCACAATTAGCCAGAGACACCCTATCTTGACGGCTGTGGCGTATTACTTACTTGCCACAATTAGCCAGAGACACCCTATCTTAACGACTGTGGCGTATTACTCAACACACTTAGCCAGAGGCACCCTATCTTAACGGCTGTGGCTTACACCCTATCTTAATGGTTGTGGCATATTACTCAACACACTTAGCCAGAGACACCCTATCTTAATGGCTGTGGCGTATTACTCAACACACTTAGCCAGAGACACCCTATCTTAATGGCTGTGGCGTATTACTTACGTGTCACAATTAGCCAGAGACACCCTATCTTAATGGCTATGGCGTATTACTCAACACACTTAGCCAGAGACACCCTATCTTAATGGCTGTGGCTTATTACTCAACACACTTAGCCAGAGACACCCTATCTTAACGGCTGTGGCTTACACCCTATCTTAATGGCTGTGGCATATTACTCAACACACTTAGCCAGTGACACCCTATATTAATGGCTGTGACTTATTACTCAACACACTTAGCCAGAGACACCCTATCTTGACGGCTGTGGCTTACACCCTATCTTAATGGCTGTGGCATATTACTCGACACACTTAGCCAGTGACACCCTATCTTAATGGCTGTGGCTTATTACTCAACACACTTAGCCAGAGACACCCTATCTTGACGGCTGTGGTGTATTACTAACGTGCCACAATTAGCCAGAGACACCCTATCTTGACGGCTGTGGCGTATTACTTACTTGCCACAATTAGCCAGAGACACCCTATCTTAACGGCTATGGCTTACACCCTATCTTAATGGTTGTGGCATATTACTCGACACACTTAGCCAGAGACACCCTATCTTAATGGCTGTGACTTATTACTCAACACACTTAGCCAGAGACACCCTATCTTAATGGCTGTGGCTTATTACTTACATGTCACAATTAGCCAGAGACACCCTATCTTAATGAATGTGGCGTATTACTCAACACACTTAGCCAGAGACACCCTATCTTAATGGCTGTGGCTTATTACTCAACACACTTAGCCAGAGACATCCTATCTTAATGGCGGTGGCGTATTACTTACGTGCCACAATAAGCCAGAGACACCCTATCTTGACGGCTGTGGCGTATTACTTACTTGCCACAATTAGCTAGAGACACCCTATCTTGACGGCTGTGGCTTATTGCTCGCCACTATTAACTTATCTAAAAACTTGTGGCATAGTACTCAACACAATTATCCTAAAACCTAACTTTTGTACAAAGATGTACATGTATATTTATTGTTATAATGCAAATGTGTAAATGCTTCAGAATTTGTGATATGTTGTATGAAAAAAAAGGAATGATACACATTTTAGTTATAATAAGAAATGCATGAAGGTCATGCTAATTGGAATCCTTTCACAAAGGTCAGTACTAGGTCAATATAGTCAAGTAATACATTGTGAGAATTCTGATGTTGTTTCAGGAAGCCATGACAGGTCCCTATGACTGCCGCCTCTTTCTGACGAGGATATTTAAAGATTTTGACTGTGATACCTTTCTACCTGCGATAGACGACACTAAATTCATGAAAGTGAACAAGTAAGGCCCTTCACAGAGGCGACCCCTATATGCCTGTTATTACTTTGGGTTTTAAAACATTTTAGAAAAAGGAGTATGTACTCGAAACAACTCATACATGATTATGAGCAATTTCTTCTTTCGCCACAATGTTTTCAATAGTCGTCTGCTGCAAATAATATTTGTAGAAATGTTCTTTGGGTATATCAGATTCTTTCAAGCCATGTTGATTGGTTGAAAAACATGGCCTCCAGGGGGCAGGGCTGTTTTGCCTTATATGCTTATAGTGAAAACTTAAAATAACTTCTCGGACGAAAGTAGTTGGCCGATTTTCAAATAATGTTGTAGAAATGTTGCTTGGGTGACTCTATATCAGATTCCACCAAGCCATGTTGATTGGTGTTAGAATATGACTGCCAGGGGATGCGGGGCTGTTAGCCTTTTATTGGCTTTAGTGAACACTTTAAAATCTTCTCCTCCCAAACTATTTGGCAGATTTACAAATAATTTTGCAGAAATGTTCCTTGGGTGCCACTGTACAAGATTCCTACAATCATGGCCACCAAGGGGTGGGGCTGTTTGGAGATTAAACTTTTGCCTAATGGCAGTGGAGTGATACTGGCCCTCTTTGGCCTCTTGTTTACACAATCATAGCAACCTGGCATCACCACAAAAGGTGTAAATTTAACTTTTGGCTACAAACTCCTACCATTCCACTGGACCAATTTCAACTTAACTTCACAGTAGTTTTCCTTTTTTGGTCCTTTTTCAAAATTGTTCAAAGACTTACCTTAGAACTTTGGTCAGAAAGTGAGAAAAATGCCCGAACTTTAAAATCCTTTTACCCCAGGATACACTTGTCCAATTCCAAGATTATTTGGTGAGCGACCCTTTACAAAAACTACAAGCCATATTGATTCGTAGAAAAACAGGGCAGCAAGGCAGGATCAGAAAATGGGCAAAATGACAAAACTTTGTAAAAGTTCTTGTCAGATTTCAAGATAATTTAGCAGAAATTGTTCCTGTTATGACCCTTAAGATAACTTTTTCTGTTAAATTAGATAGCTGCTATGTGGCATCAGAAAAGGGGTAAATGAACTTTTAGCTTCAAATGGCATCTCCTCCTTAACCATTGGACCAATATCTACCAAACTTCACAGGAATGTCCTCTTTCAAATTGTGAAAAAATGTAATGCCTTATTACAAATGGTGAACTGGCCGCCTGTTTTATAACTGAGAAATTGTTAAAAACGGCGTTAAACCCCAATAAATAAATAAATAAATAAATATTACAAATGGCAATATATACTATGTCGAATCCTTACAGTTTCATTTGCACTCCTGATCAAATATTCCCTGATATTTGCAGTTAAATATTTGCTACTATTTTTCTATTACTCAGGTGATCATTTTATAGGGCCATCTTGGCCCTGTTGTTGTCTTCAGCCCTCGAAATATCCAAAATTGGGAAAATTAGCCTTGTCCACTGTCTAATTCAAACATTTTTACCCCATTGTAACCAAACTTGGTGAATGATTATGCTCCAAAGGTATGCCTCCCTGATGGACATATTTTGTGACAGTTTGGAACTCTTGTTCTACAATGTTTTCAAAATCTGTCGGATGCAGAAAACCGTTGTCAAAATTTTTCTGCATGAGAGAATTGGTCAAATAAAAGAGGCATTTTGATAGCCCTAATAATATTTTTCATTATTATGATCAGTCACTGTCCGTGATCTGTCAGTTCAAGTTCAACTTCAAGTCTTCAAAATAATTTCAGAGGAATGTTAAAATTTTGTCAAATCTTTCTGCACAAAATGGCCACCACAGAACAGGACCAGAATGGTTTTCTTGTTGTCCCCCGCTTTTAGCGAAAGCGTGGGGACTATTATTTCTCATTCGTCAGTCCGTCCGTCAGTCCCTCCGTCACGCTGTCACAAAAACTTTAACCTTGGTCATAACTTCTGAACCGTAATAGGTACTGCTTTCATATTTCACATGTGTATTCCTTGTGACAACCCCTTTCCATCAATACCAATTTTTTTGACCTTGTGACCTTGACCCTGGCGGGGGACCATAATTCTCTGAATTTGCTTGTTTATTTCTATTTTCAATAGAACAGGACCAGAAGTGTTCTCTTGTTTAGTTCTATTTTCAATAGAACAGAACCAGAATGGTTCTCATGTTTAGTTCTATTTTCAATAGAACAGGACCTGAATGGTTCCCTTGTTTAGTTCTATTTTCAATAGAACAGGACCTGAATGGTTCCCTTGTTTATTTATATTTTCTTTTTTGTTTCAGTCCTGAAGAAATCCTACAAGAGATTCAAACAGAAAGCGATATTGATTTCAAATTTGAAGTTTATGACAAGGTCAGATGAGAGTATTGTAGTATCTGATTGGTTATTGTTTTTGGAACATCTATTTTGATTGGTTAAGATTTTCTCACAAAGATAATCTGTATCGGACAACTCTGGTGGAAAGAAGAGGAAACATCTGTCATAGAAAATGAATCATAAGAAATTTCGCTTTTTCCAATGTTGTTTTCAAAGGTCATTTGTTGCAAATGAGTCAAAATCCTTTATGCATGTGTAAAAGGGAAGACTAGATGCCACAGCAAAGATATGCCTGAAAGACAATAAACAGTGTTAATACCAATCAATCCTTTAAACGCATTTTTACGCATCTGTAGCAGAATTATTTTGATAACATAGTAAGCAATTTCTACTTTTGCTGCAATATTTTCAACACTTGGTCTCTATACAATAAAGATATGTTCATATATAGAAATTGTCCATAATTTCGCTTAGATGTGTTCAAAGTCGTCTTCTGCAGATTTGTTGTAAATGGCAAAGGCTTGATATGCGTTTGAATTTTATTATTTGTTCAAAGCTTTGAAACGTTTTGGAAATGAACAGTACATGAAGATATCAAATACAGATAATCAAGGGTTAGTTAAGCTAATTGAATCCCACAATCTATTAATCAACAGAGAGCGTTTAAAACACAAATATGGAAAGCCCATAAATGTTTCCATGATGATTTCCTTTTATTTGTTATGAAATCAGGAAAATGTATAAATATGTAAACATCATGAAACAAACTTATTCAGTGCTCATAGACACATAATTGCATTTACAAGTTATATATATATTATAAACCATGCTTCTATCTTCTATTTTGTACCTTTTCTGTCTCTCGATCTGTCTTTATTATGCCCCTTTCGAAAAAGAGGGGTATATTGCTTTGCGCATGTCGGTCGGTCTGTCGGTAGACCAAAGCTTGTCCGAGTGATAACTCAACAATGCCTGGACCTATGGTCCTCAAATATGACTTGGAGGTTGGGCCTGACCAGTAGATGACCCCTATTGATTTAGAGGTCATAGGGTCACAGTGACCTTGAACACAAAAGCTTGTCTGAGTGATAACTTGACATTGCCTGTACCCATGGCCCTCAAACTTGACATGGAGGCTGAGGTCGACGAGTAGATGACCCCTATTGATTTTGAGATCAAAGGTCAAGGTCACAGTGACTCAACATTGCCCGAGCCATGGCCCTAAAATTTGACATGGAGGCTGGCGTTGACCAGTATATCATCGCTATTGATTTTTAGGTCATCAAGTCAAAGGTCGAGGTCACAGTGACCTTGAACATGAAATGCTTGTCTGAGTGATAACTCGACATTGCCTGCACCCATGGCCCTCAAACCTGACATGGAAGCTGGTGGTGGCCAGTAGATGACCCCCATTGATTTTGAGGTCATCGGGTCAAAAATTGTCCAAATATTCCTGACAACATGGCGCTCAGGGGGGGCATAATGTTTGACAAACATCATATGTTTTTCTCTTCATTCTCACTTTCTTTCTCATATTTACTGATTTTGTTATCCCCTGAGCAATCTATATTGTATTGTATTCAAGGGTTATGCTGCATCTACATCAAAGTGTGTCTGCAAGTGGGAAAGGATTAAAGATGATCACGCAATGTGAACTGTTTTGTACATAAAAGAATGTTATTTTTAGCTCGCCAGTACGAAGTACAGGAGAGCTTATGTGTTACCCCTGGCGTCGGCGGCGTCGGCGGTGGCGTAGACACCTAGGTTTAAGGTTTGTGTTTAAGGTTTTCATTTGGGTTTTAAGGGTTTATACCTTTAGGAACCATTTGTCATCCATCTACGCACACCACTACACCCGTCCTGACCCTGGGTGAAGGTCAAGGTCATTTCTACTTGGTTCTACTTGGTTCAGTTACAAGGTTTAAGGTTTGCGTTTAACGTTTAACATATCACTCTGCAGTCACTATTATGACATTGATTGCTTTCATATTTAGTTTATACATTTAGGAACTATTGGTCATCCATCTACGCACACCACTACACCCGTTCTGACCCTGGGTCAAGGTCAAGGTCATTTCTACTTGGTTCAGTTACAAGGTTTGCGTTTAACGTTTAACATATCACTGCATTCACTATTATGACATTGATTGCTTTCATATTTAGTTTATACATTTAGGAACTATTGGTCCATCTACGCACCCCACTACACCCGTCCTGACCCTGGGTCAAGGTCAAGTTATATCAGAGTTATTGCCCCTTTTCTGTCAAAAAATCTAACTTTTTCGTCACGTTTTCAAATAACTTTTTTTCTACTCAAAGGATTAGATTGAAACTTCTGACAAATGTTTATATCAATATGTGTGATTGGTTCACAAAAGGGGGATAATCCAAATAATTTTATATCAGAGTTATTGCCCCTTTTCTGTCAAAAAATAAAATTTTCAAATAACTTTTTTTCTACCCGAAGGATTGGATTGTAACTTCTGACAAATGTTACTTTTTTTTTTTATTCGACGTCTGTCTGTCTATTTTTTTTTTTATCCGGCGTCTGTCTGTCCGTCACACTTTTTTCGTCACGTTTTCAAATAACTTTTGTTCTACTCAAAGGATTAGATTGAAACTTCTGACAAATGTTTATATCAATGTGTATGATGGGTTCACAAAAGGGGGATAATCCAAATATTTTTATATCAGAGTTATTGCCCCTTTTCTGTCAAATATTCAAATTACTTTTTTTCTGCTCAAAGGATTGGATTGAAACTTCTGACAAATGTTTGTATCAATTTTTGTGATGGGTTCACAAAAGGGGGATAATCCAAATATTTTTTATATCAGAGTTATTGCCCCTTTTCTATCAAAAATTAAAATTTTCTGACAAGGTGCCGGCAGGTGACACACGTGCTCCGGGGAGCACTCCATTCTAGTTGAACTTAGAATTTTTGTCAAAAGTATTGAAAAGGTGTATTATCTTGCAATAGGTGATACTGTGCGACTTTACCTAATACTTTAACTGTTCTGAAGTAGGCCCTGATATACGATGGCCCTGATAGGCGAGCTATATTGTCCTCCGACAACTCTTGTTGGTCTACATCTTTAACTCAAGGTGAGCTTTCGTGATCACCCACTGTCCTTAGTCGTCTGTCTGTTCCCATTTTCCAAGAAACAACTTCTCCTAATTCAATGGACATATTTCAAAGGAAGTTCACATGAATGTACCTTAGATGGTCCTGTTTCAGAGGTGTTCAAAGAATTCAATTCCATGCAGAACTTTGGTTGCTGCAGCATCAGAAAAGAGGGAAAATGCCAAAACTTAAAATAAAATTATCGTCTAAAAGTACAGGCCTGATTTAAAAATTATTTTGTACAAATGTTCACCCATACCAAGATTTTTTAAAATTATTCCAATATGTTGAAAAACATGGCCACCAGGGGGCGGAGCTTGTTTTCCTTATATGTGTTTACTGTTTATAGTGAAAACTTTAAAAACCTTCTTGTCAAAAAATAAAGGCCTGATTTGAAAATAATTTGGCACAAATGTTCACTGGGCGATCCTCTTTCAATATTGTTAAAATTCTTCTGATCTGTTGAAAACATGGCAGCCAGGGGTCAGTGCTTGTTTTCATTTTAAATTATGTATATATAATCGTGAAAACTTAAAAAATAATTTGGCACAAATATTCCTTGGATGGCTCTCTATGACGTTTATGCAAATGATCCTTTAAAATACATGGCCAACAAGGGGCGGGCTTGTTTACCTTATATGTAGTATATATTGTGAAACTTATAAAATCCTCTTGTACAAAAACACTGGGCCAATTAATTAATAATTTGGCACAAATGTTTCTTGGTTGACCCTGTAACGATAATGTTCAATTTATTCTGATTCATTGAAAAACATGGCCACCAGGGGCAGGACTTGTTTCATTATGTGATACATGGTGAAACTTTAAACAATCTTCTTGTACAAACATATATTCCTGATTTAAAAATGTGCACTAATGTTCATTGGGTGTACCTCTATTAACACTGTTGAAATTATTACAATCCATTGATAAATAAGGGCTTGTTTTCCTAGTATGCATTATTGTAAGAACATAGAAAACTGCCATTTCTATTTAATTAGGTGAGCAATTTAGAACCATCATGGTTCTCTTATTTCTCTATAACAGTGTGGGGGAGATCTTGGGTCCCGGCTCAGTCATACAACAGACTTTAAAAATGATGGTAATGACTTTCCGTCCTTGGCCCAACTTTCTTTCCGACGATTGACAAAAGTCAATGCGACATGCGTCATTCGTCTTCCACCAATGGGCTAAGTCTTTGGGAAAAGCAGCCAGTTGCTTGTGAAGATTGTTGTGTGGAGTACTGGTGTGAGAAAACCAGAAAATGCATGAGTAGGTGAACTGGCCGCCGTGATATAACTGATAAATTGTTAAAAACGGCATTAAACCCCAATCAATCAATCAATTCAACCTTGGCACTCAGGATTGTGGGGTGAGCATTTTGACTGACTTGCTGGGATATCAGGATTGTGGGGGGAGCATTTTGACTGACTTGCTGGGATATCAGGATTGTGGGGGAAGCATTTTGACTGACTTGCTGGGATGTCAGGATTGTGGGGGGAGCATTTTGACTGACTTGCTGGGATGTCAGGATTGTGGGGTAGCATTTTGACTGATTTGCTGGGATGTCAGGATTGTGGGGTAGCATTTTGACTGACTTGCTGGGATGTCAGGATTGTGGGGGGAGCATTTTGACTGACTTGCTGGGATGTCAGGATTGTGGGGTAGCATTTTGACTGACTTGCTGGGATGTCAGGATTGTGGGGGAGCATTTTGACTGACTTGCTGGGATGTCAGGATTGTGGGGGAGCATTTTGACTGACTTGCTGGGATGTCAGGATTGTGGGGGGAGCATTTTGACTGACTTGCTGGGATGTCAGGATTGTGGGGGAAGCATTTTGACTGACTTGCTGGGATGTCAGGATTGTGGGGTAGCATTTTGACTGACTTGCTGGGATGTCAGGATTGTGGGGGAGCATTTTGACTGACTTGCTGGGATGTCAGGATTGTGGGGGAGCATTTTGACTGACTTGCTGGGATGTCAGGATTGTGGGGGGAGCATTTTGACTGACTTGCTGGGATGTCAGGATTGTGGGGTAGCATTTTGACTGACTTGCTGGGATGTCAGGATTGTGGGGTAGCATTTTGACTGACTTGCTGGGATGTCAGGATTGTGGGGGAAGCATTTTGACTGACTTGCTGGGATGTCAGGATTGTGGGGGGGAGCATTTTGACTGACTTGCTGGGATGTCAGGATTGTGGGGGAAGCATTTTGACTGACTTGCTGGGATGTCAGGATTGTGGGGTAGCATTTTGACTGACTTGCTGGGATGTCAGGATTGTGGGGTAGCATTTTGACTGACTTGCTGGGATGTCAGGATTGTGGGGGAAGCATTTTGACTGACTTGCTGGGATGTCAGGATTGTGGGGGGGAGCATTTTGACTGACTTGCTGGGATGTCAGGATTGTGGGGGAAGCATTTTGACTGACTTGCTGGGATGTCAGGATTGTGGGGTAGCATTTTGACTGACTTGCTGGGATGTCAGGATTGTGGGGGAGCATTTTGACTGACTTGCTGGGATGTCAGGATTGTGGGGGAAGCATTTTGACTGACTTGCTGGGATGTCAGGATTGTGGGGGGAGCATTTTGACTGACTTGCTGGGATGTCAGGATTGTGGGGGGGGAGCATTTTGACTGACTTGCTGGGATGTCGGGATAAAAGGACCAGTAATATTTGAAAACTTACCAAGGAAACTTGATACAAGTGATAAAATAATAAAAGTGACATTATAAACACCACACAAACAAATAAAAAAGTGAATGGTATAGCTTACTGGGTTTCAAATGAATAAATCCAATGTATTGGTCATCATTTTCAGTCCTTGAAAATCTCTAAATAGTCCTTGAAATAACCCTCAATCTCCGCTAGCAAATGATCAAGATTAGCATCTGTTCTGTTTCTAGCTCAACAGAGCATGAAGTAAGTAAATTCATAACCAGTGAATGAATGATTGTATCCACCAGTCACTCAGCCTGCTGAAACCTATTAAGTACTATTTCCTACATTTAGACACATGTTGACACTTCAGTAGTAGACAACTTGAAAATACTCTGGCAAGAAGAGAACTTTCTAAGTCTCCATTTACTAAAATGTTTTCAACTCTTGTAAAAAATATACTTTCATTTATAGATAATTTAGTTTCATTTATATATTTATTCCATATTTTTGCCTAGATTTGTTTTAGTCATCTGTTGCAGACTCATTCACTCTGGTTCTCATTCACTCTGGTTCTTATTCACTCTGGTTCTTATTCACTCTGGTTCTCATTCACTCTGGTTCTTATGTTTTTTTGTTCATTTTGCACAATCATGTAACTGTTGAATAAACCTATTACCAGCACACTATATACTCATTATCTTGTCTGTCATGAGCCATAGCACATGGAATGCGACTTTTGTTGGGAAATTGTTACATAGTGGCTAAAGGAATGGTAGTAATGGCTTCAGCTATGTGGCAGTCAGGGATTACAACTGGTGTATCATTGTCAGGATTATTAATAATGTAATTGATACAGGAAACAACGTGAGATAACAGATACTGTGGAAAACACAGTGCCTGGAAGGTTAAGCCTCTTGATTTGAAGGTCCCAGGTTCAAACCTCACTAGCCTTTTGGAAATCCACACACCAATGTTAACCCTTTCCCATATACAGCCTAATCTGCAGCAATTGACTTTGAAATGATCTATAGAAAAAATATGAAAAATCTGTTTACATAAAAGTGTAGTTTTAGAATAAAGTCGTAAACTGTGACATAAGGAGAAATTGCTCATTTTCAACATTATTTCAGTCATATCAATGTGTCGGCTGGTTCACCTACCCATGAGTTCCTTGCTTTCTCACACTAATCTTTACAGGCAACTGGCGGCTTTTCCACAGACTGTTTGCCACCTGGTGGAAGATTAATAATGCTTGTCAAACATTGACTTTTGAAAAACATTAGAAAGAATGTTAGCAGAGCACAAATGAATGTAGGCAACGAAGGCTTGGCTTATAGATAAAAGTGACAACCTAATGAATTTATGGATTACTATTTACAGTTTGACCCTAGATTATAGATTAGTATTCCCCCCACCCTTGTTGGAGACACTTCAACGAATTTCTAATTGGCCACCTAGTTAGCTCTACTGGCCAAAGGCCAGAAGAGCTTATGCCGTGGTGTGGTGTCCATGCGTCTGTCCGTAAACAATTGCTTGTGAGCGCGATAGTCTTCAGTTTTGATTGTATCTCAATCAAACTTATACAGTTGTTAGATATCCATGAGAGCTCGGTTCCTTTTTGCAAACCAGCCAGATCCGCCCATGCAAGACTGGATTATGGCCCTTGAAATTGTCAAAATTGCTATAATTGAGCTTGTGAACACAATAGAGGCTCCATTTACTGACTAATCTTAACCAAACTCAGATAGTAGTTAAATATTGATGAGAGCTCGGTTCCTGTTGAAAACCAGCCAGATGTGCCCTTGCATGACTGGATTATGGCCCTTGAAATTGTCAAAATTGCTATAATACAGCTTGTGAACACAATAGAGCATCCATTTACTATCTGATCTTCACCAAACTTAGATAGTAGTTAAATATTGATGAGAGCTTGGTTCCTTTTGAAAACCAGCCAGATGTGCCCTTGCATGCCTGGATTATGGCCCTTGAAATTGTCAAAATTGCTATAATACAGCTTGTGAAGGCAATAGAGCCTTGATTTACTATCCAATCTTCACCAAACTTAGATAGTAGTTGAATATTGATGAGAGCTCAATTCCTTTCGCAAACCAGCAAGATCCGCCAATGCAAGACTGGTTTATGGCCCATTAAATTGTCAAAATTGCTATAATACAGCTTGTGAACACAAAAGAGCCTCTATTTACTATCCGATCTTCACCAAACTTAGATAGTAGTTGAATATTGATGAGAGCTCAGTTCCTTTCGCAAACCAGCAAGATCCGCCAATGCAAGACTGGTTTATGGCCCATTAAATTGTCAAAATTGCTATAATACAGCTTGTGAACACAAAAGAGCCTCCATTTACTATCCGATCTTCACCATACATACATGCTCTGGATTGAAAATGACCAAAGAACCATACCAGTAGAGCATAGGCCCTCATGGGCCTCTTGTTTTTATCATATTTTAGGAAAAGAATCCAGAGAAAAATACAAATAACCAAATATAAGTTTGATACAATTTATTCCTGATATGTTAAACAAAACTTCATTGAAATTTGATCACGGGAACAAACTTAACAGAGAAGGTTAACATGGACATCTTTAAAACAAAAACTGCAAGATCAAATCAAGTCGTAGTTGATTTCGTTTCAATACTTTGTATGTCCACCTGCTGCGGCAATTACAGCAAGGCACCTTGTCCTCATTGATATAATGTATCTGTGAAGATACTGTTGTGGAATGGCTACCCACATCTGATGAATAACACGTGTGAGCTCTCTGTGATTTGGTTGCAGTGGCTGGGCACGCACCTTGCGCTTCAATAGGTCCCACATGTGCTCGATCGGATTTAAATCCGGACTTTTAACAGGCCATTTGAAAAAGACAAACAATTTTTCTGTCAATATTTTGCACTAAATAACAAATAATAAAACATTGCTTTTATAACGACGCGTAACATAGCTGTCTGATGGGGGTGCCGGCACAATTCATTCCGACTGCTTGAGCGCGTTCTGTAATGCTCATTCTCGCCATTTTTAATGTTTTTCATAAAAGACAATCCACGAAGAATACATTCCTACCAAATACTACAACTACCATGCCGTGCACGAGGAACGCGAGCAAATAGGCTATTGTCGCAGCAACTGTTCCGCATGGATGGATTTTGTACATGAATACGTGTTTTCTTTCTGTAAATCGATAGATTAGTGTGTACAATACAAAAAAACAAAACTTTAGATTTATTGATTAAATATGTCGCATAATATCATATTTTATATGGTGGCCAATTAGAAATTCGTCGAAGTGTATTTGTTCTGTTTATACTGCTAACGTCATGGGATGGTTAGTCTTACTGAGTAGATGACCCCTCTTGTTTCTGGGGTCAAGGTCACCAAGGTTATAAAGGTCAAATCAGTTTCTGCTCAATGTCTCAAGAACCCTTTGACCCGGAATCTTCAAACTTAATTTAGATAAATGGTCTAATTGAGTTGATGATGTTTTTTGAATCAGGTCACAGGAGCCATGAAAGTTGTTTCGGAGTCATTTCTACATTTGCCTAAATGTTTTTAAAAGTTGTTTGCTATAAATGCGTGAAAGTGCATCTGCTAGTGCGAAGGAATTATATTTCTATCTTTATTAACTTGAAGGTAAAGTTGCCATATGCAGAACAAGCCTTATCTGACAGCGTGCATGCAACAGAAGACGTTTGTTATGTCGACTCGCCAAACCGTGCAGGGAAGAAAGACACCAATGTCTCATCAAACCGCGAAGACAAGCAGGACGCTGGTTTTCCATTTTCATTTAACATAATGGCTGCGATGTGTCATGGTAATCGAGGGATAGGAAATGGACCTAAACTACCATGGCCGCCATTGAGGTCAGTTAACTCCCCTGATTTAGTGGTTAGAGCTCGCAAGTCCACAAGCAATACCAATCTGTAACAACTAAGGAGGGAAATATCTGAATCTGTTAATCTGTTAATAATACTATAAAATCTTACATATATCCAAGATTGTCAGGGATGTTCTACCATAATTACTTTAATCTTATTTATATAGTTTACAATGATTGTGATCAAGTATTACAACTTACTTTATTCTCTCTCAATGTCTGCCTCCTGGATACTAAACCAGGAGTGTAATCGGATTACCCTCACACATCTTGATCAAAAGCTGTTTGATTGGTCGATTCTGCTATCACTTGTCCAAGTACGCAGAGCTTGTTTTTAGCTCGAAAAAATCTTCTTCTCCGAAAGTGTCGGGCCGATTTTCAAATAAATTTGTTGAAATGTTCCCTGGGTGACTCTTTATTAGATTCCTTCAAGAAATGTTGTTTGGTTGAAAAACATGGCCGCCAGGGGGCGGGGCTATTTTGCCTTATATAGCTAATATTTGCCTTATATAATCTTCTTCTCTGAAAGTGTTCAGCCGATTTTCAAATAATTTTTTAGAAATGTTCATTGGGTGACCCTCTATCAGATTCCTTCAAGCCATGTTGATTGGTAAAAAAACATGGCCGCCAGAGGGCGGGGCTATTTTGCCTTATATGGCTAAAGAGAAAACTTAAAAAATCTTCTCCTCCGAAAGTGTTCGGCCGATTTTCAAATAATTTTGTTGAAATGTTCACTGGGTGACCCTCTATCAGATTCCTTCAAGCCATGTTGATTGGTCGAAAAACATGGCCGCCAGAGGGCGGGGCTATTTTGCCTTATATAGCTATAGGGAAAACTTAAAAAATCTTCTTCTCCAAAAGTGTTAAGCCGATTTTCAAATAATTTTGTAGAAATGTTCCTTGGGTGACCCTCTATCAGATTCCTTCAAGCCATGTTGATTGGTAAAAAAACATGGCCACCAGAGGGCGGGGCTATTTTGCCTTAGGAATCCGCTGTGGTCGAGTGGTTAGCGTCGGGGATTTCGAAACTGGGTGTCCCGGGTTCGATCCCCAGTCGCGGCACTACGGTCATGGTGGAGTGCCCTTGGGCAAGGCACATTTTCTAGCCTAGTACTGGTTTGTTTACCCAGGGATCATGAATAATTAAATTTAATTGCGCGCTAAATGACCTTAGCTGTCGATGCGCCATAAAACAATATACATTCATTCATTATTTTGCCCTATATGGCTAAAGAGAAAACTTAAAAAATCTTCTCCGACGAAAGTGTCAGGCCAATTTTCAAATAATTTTGTAGAAATGTTCCTTTGGTGACCCTTTATTAGATTCCTTCAAGAAATGTTGATTGGTTGAAAAACATGGCCGCCAGGGGGCGGGGCTATTTTGCCTTATATATAGCTATAGGGAAAACTTAAAAAATCTTCTCCGAAAGTGTTCAGCCGATTTTCAAATAATTTTGTAGAAATGTTCATTGGGTGACCCTCTATCAGATTCCTTCAAGCCATGTTGATTGGTCGAAAAACATGGCCGCCAGAGGGCGGGGCTATTTTGCCTTATATAACCATAGTGAAAACTTAAAAAATCTTCTTCTCCGAAAGTGTTGAGCAGATTTTCAAATAATTTTGTAGAAATGTTCCTTGGGTGACCCTCTATCAGATTCCTTCAAGCCATGTTGATTGGTAAAACAACATGGCCACCAGAGGGCGGGGCTTTTTTGCCTTATATGGCTAAAGAGAAAACTTAAAAAATCTTCTTCTCCGAAAGCAGATTTTCAAATAATTTTGTAGAAATGATCCCAGATTCTATCAGATTCCTTCAACCCATGTTGATTGGTTGAAAAATATGGCAGCCAGGGCTATTTTGCCTTATATGGCTATAGTAAATCCGGTATGACTGCGGCGAATGGGGCTATAACCCAGGACGCCCGTTTCAAAATCCCCTACGCTTACCACTCGGCCAATAGTTTATGTAGTGGTAGAGTGTCCCACTTGTGTTCAGGAGGTATTGGGTTCACTGAACGACTAGTTTATGTAGTGGTAGAGCGTCCCATTGCGAGTTATTTGGGTTTTTCAGCGACTGGTTTATGTAGTGGTACAGCATCCATATTGTGTTCGGGAGGTATTACACCGTTCACCGACTAGTTTATGTAGTGGTAGAGTGTCTCACTTAGGTTTGGGAGGTATTGGGTTAGTTCACAGACTAGTTTATGTAGTGGTAGAGCATCCTGCTTGGGTTAAGGAGGTATTGGGTTCATTCACTGACTAGTTAGCTCCACTGGCTAAAAGCCAGTTGAGCTTATGTCATGGTGAATTATCAGTTTTGCGTCCGTCTGTCTGTAAACTTTTTGCTTCAAACGACTTCTCCCTAACCACTTGGCCAATTGGGATGGAACTTCATAGGAAGCATGCTCTGAATGTCCTCTCTAAAATTCATCCAAATTTTTTGGATCCATGCAAAATTCTGGTTTCCATGGCAACCGAAAAAAATAAATAGTGAAAACTTAAAAAATCTTCTCCACCGAAAGTGTCAGGCCGATTTTCAAAACAAATTGTAGAAATGTTCCTTAGGTGACCCTCTATCAGATTCTTTCAAGCCAAGTGGATTAGTGGAAAACATGGCCGCCAAGGTAGCGCTATTTTAAGTTATATGGCTATGGTGAAAACTTAAAAAATCATCTCCTCCAAAAGGATTGGGCCAATTTTCAAAAACAATTGTAGAAATTGTTCTTGAGAAACCCTCTATCAGATTCCTTCAAGCCATGTTGATTGATCGAAAACATGGCAACCAGAGGACAGGGCTATTTTGCCTTATATGGCTATATTGAAAACTCCTCAGAAAGTGTCAAAAATCTTCTCCTGCTTGGCCAATTTTCAAATAATTTGGTAAAAATGTTCCTTGGGAGACCCTCTATCTGAGACCTTCAAGCCATGTTGATTGGTCGAAAACCATTGCCGCCAGATTTTGTCCGGCTTATTTCTTACAAACTGCTGGGTGGAATTCAATAAAATGTTACATGAAGCTTCTTTACCAAGAGGAGATGTGCATACCCTAAGGGTCTTACAATTGCATGTTATTTTACACAGAGTTATGGCCCTTTTACTTGTTAAGTTGTCGGTCATATTTTGTCCGAAGCCATATTTTGTCCGGCCTATTTCTTACAATCCACTGGGTGGAATTCAAATAAATTTTACATGAAGCTTCTATACCAAGAGGAGATGTGCATACCCTAAGGGTCTTACAATTGCATGTTATTTTACAGAGTTATGGCCCTTTTGTTGGTCGGTCGGAAGCCATATTTTGAGTCAAGGTGCTGTTTTGGGGGTATTTATCATCTTCAGTGATATTTCTAGTTTATGTAGTGGTAGAGCGTCCCACTTGGGTTTGGGAGGTATTGGGTTCATTTACAGATTAGTATATGTAGTGGTAGAGCATCCCACTTGTGTTTGTGAGGTATTGGGTTCGTTCACAGACTAGTATATGTAGTGGTAAAGCGTCCCACTTGGGTTTCGGGAGGTAATGGGTTCATTCACAGACTAGTATATGATGTAGTGGTAGAGCGTCCCACTTGGTTAAGTGAGGTATTGGGTTCGTTCACAGACTAGCATATGATGTAGTGGTAGAGCGTTCCACTTGGGTAAGTGAGGTATTGGGTTCATTCACAGACTAGTATATGATGTAGTGGTAGATCGTCCCACTTGGGTTAGTGAGGTATTGGGTTAGTTCACAGACTAGCATATGTAGTGGTTGAGCGTCCAACTTGGGTTTGGGAGGTATTGGGTTCGTTCACAGACTAGCATATGTAGTGGTAGAGCGTCCAACTTGGGTTTGGGAGGTATTGGGTTCGTTCACAGACTAGTATATGATGTAGTGGTAGAGCGTCCCACTTGGGTTAGTGAGGTATTGGGTTAGTTCACAGACTAGCATATGTAGTGGTTGAGCGTCCAACTTGGGTTTGGGAGGTATTGGGTTCGTTCACAGACTAGTATATGTAGTTGTAGAGCATCCCACTTGGGTTAGTGAGGTATTGGGTTCGTTCACAGACTAGCATAGGAAGTGGTAGAGCGTCCAACTTGGGTTTGGGAGGTATTGGGTTCGTTCACAGACTAGCATATGATGTAGTGGTAGAGCGTCCCACTTGGGTTAGTGAGGTATTGGGTTCATTCACAGACTAGTATATGATGTAGTGGTAGAGCGTCCCACTTGGGTTAGTGAGGTATTGGGTTCATTCACAGACTAGTATATGATGTAGTGGTAGAGCGTCCCACTTGGGTTAGTGAGGTATTGGGTTAGTTCACAGACTAGCATATGTAGTGGTTGAGCGTCCAACTTGGGTTTGGGAGGTATTGGGTTCGTTCACAGACTAGTATATGTAGTGGTAGAGCGTCCCACTTGGGTTAGTGAGGTATTGGGTTCGTTCACAGACTAGTATATGTAGTGGTAGAGCGTCCCACTTGGGTTAGTGAGGTATTGGGTTCGTTCACAGACTAGCATATGTAGTGGTAGAGCGTCCAACTTGGGTTTGGGAGGTATTGGGTTCGTTCACAGACTAGTATATGTAGTTGTAGAGCATCCCACTTGGGTTAGTGAGGTATTGGGTTCGTTCACAGACTAGTATATGTAGTTGTAGAGCATCCCACTTGGGTTAGTGAGGTATTGGGTTCGTTCACAGACTAGCATAGGAAGTGGTAGAGCGTCCAACTTGGGTTTAGGAGGTATTGGGTTCGTTCACAGACTAGCATATGATGTAGTGGTAGAGCGTCCCACTTGGGTTAGTGAGGTATTGGGTTCATTCACAGACTAGTATATGATGTAGTGGTAGAGCGTCCCACTTGGGTTAGTGAGGTATTGGGTTCATTCACAGACTAGTATATGATGTAGTGGTAGAGCGTCCCACTTGGGTTAGTGGGGTATTGGGTTCATTCACAGACTAGTATATGATGTAGTGGTTGAGCGTCCAACTTGGGTTAGTGAGGTATTGGGTTCGTTCACAGACTAGCATATGTAGTGGTAGAGCGTCCAACTTGGGTTTGGGAGGTATTGGGTTCGTTCACAGACTAGTATATGATGTAGTGGTAGAGCGTCCCACTTGGGTTAGTGAGGTATTGGGTTAGTTCACAGACTAGCATATGTAGTGGTAGAGCGTCCAACTTGGGTTTGGGAGGTATTGGGTTCGTTCACAGACTAGCATATGTAGTGGTTGAGCGTCCAACTTGGGTTTGGGAGGTATTGGGTTCGTTCACAGACTAGCATATGTAGTGGTTGAGCGTCCAACTTGGGTTTGGGAGGTATTGGGTTCGTTCACAGACTAGTATATGTAGTGGTAGAGCGTCCCACTTGGGTTAGTGAGGTATTGGGTTCGTTCACAGACTAGCATATGTAGTGGTAGAGCGTCCAACTTGGGTTTGGGAGGTATTGGGTTCGTTCACAGACTAGTTTATGTAGTGGTAGAGCGTCCCACTTGGGTTAGTGAGGTATTGGGATCGTTCACAGACTAGGTTTATGTAGTGGTAGAGCATCCAACTTGGGTTTGGGAGGTATTGGGTTCGTTCACAGACTAGTTTATGTAGTGGTAGAGCGTCCAACTTGGGTTTGGGAGGTATTGGGTTCGTTCACAGACTAGTATATGATGTAGTGGTAGAGCGTCCCACTTGGGTTAGTGAGGTATTGGGTTAGTTCACAGACTAGCATATGTAGTGGTTGAGCGTCCAACTTGGGTTTGGGAGGTATTGGGTTCGTTCACAGACTAGTATATGTAGTGGTAGAGCGTCCCACTTGGGTTAGTGAGGTATTGGGTTCGTTCACAGACTAGCATATGTAGTGGTAGAGCGTCCAACTTGGGTTTGGGAGGTATTGGGTTCGTTCACAGACTAGTTTATGTAGTGGTAGAGCGTCCCACTTGGGTTAGTGAGGTATTGGGATCGTTCACAGACTAGGTTTATGTAGTGGTAGAGCATCCAACTTGGGTTTGGGAGGTATTGGGTTCGTTCACAGACTAGTTTATGTAGTGGTAGAGCGTCCAACTTGGGTTTGGGAGGTATTGGGTTCGTTCACAGACTAGTTTATGTAGTGGTAGAGCATCCAACTTGGGTTAGTGAGGTATTGGGTTCGTTCACAGACTAGTTTATGTAGTGGTAGAGCGTCCAACTTGGGTTTGGGAGGTATTGGGTTCATTCACAGACTAGTTTATGTAGTGGTAGAGCGTCCAACTTGGGTTTGTGAGGTATTGGGTTCATTCACAGACTAGTATATGTAGTGGTAGAGCGTCCAACTTGGGATGTATTGGGTTCATTCACCGACTAGTTTATGTAGTGGAAAAGTTTCCCCCTCGTGTTTTGGAGGTATTGGGTTCGTTTACTGACTAGTTTATGTAGTGATAGAGCTTCCCACTTGTGTTCGGGAGGTATTGGGTTCTTTCACTGACTAGTTTATGTAGTGATAGATCGTCCATATTGTGTCTGGGAGGTATTGGGTGGTTTACTGACTAGTTTATGTAGTGGTAGAGCTTCCCCCTTGTGTTCGGGAGGGATTTGGTTCTTTTACTGACTAGTTTATGTAGTGGTAGAGCGTCTCACTTGGGTTTGGGAGGTATTGGGTTTGTTCACCGACTAGTTTATGCAGTGATAGAGCGTCCAACTTGTGTTCAGGAGGTTTTAGGGTCGCTCACCGACTACTTTATGTAGTGGTAGAGCGTCCCTCTTGGGTTTGTGAACTATTGGGTTCGTTCACCGACTAGTTTATGTAGTGGTAGAGCGTCCCTCTTGGGTTCGTTCACCGACTAGTTTATGTAGTGGTAGAGCATCTCACTTGTGTTTGGGAGGTATCGGGTTTGTTTCCGATCAGTTTATGTAACGGTAGAGTGTCCAACTTGTGTTCGGGAAGTATTGGGTTCATTCACTGACTACTTTATGTAGTGGTAAAGTTTCCCTCTTGGATTTGGTAAATATAAGGTTCATTCACCGACTGGTTTATGTAGTGGTAGAGTGTCTTCCTTGTGTTCTGGAGGTATCAGGTTTGTTTTCCGACTAGTTTATGTAGAGGTAGAGCGTCCCACTTGGGTTTGGGAGGTATTGGGTTCGTTCACTGACTAGTTTATGTAGTCGTAGAGCCTTCCATTTCCATTTAGGAGGTATTGGGTTCATTCACAGACTAGTATATGTAGTGGTAGAGCGTCCCACTTGGGAGGTATTGGGTTCGCTCACCGACTGGTTTATGTAGTGGTAGAGCGTCTCACTTGTGATCGGGAGGTATTAGGTTCATTCACTGACTAATTTATGTAGTGGTAGAGCGTCCCACTTGGTTTGGGAGGTATCGGGTTTGTTCACCAACTTGTTTATGTAATAGTAGAGCGTCCCATTTGTGTTTTGGAGGTATTGGGTTCATTCACAGACTAGTATATGTAGTGATAGAGCGTCCCACTTGTGTTTGTGAGGTATTGGGTGCGTTTTCCTCCATTATATGTAGTTATAAATTTTTCTCCATTGCATTCAGGTATATGAGGTTAGCATAACGACTGGCTGACTGGTGTCAGGATAAATGAACCAGTAGTACTGTTTAATTAGACAGGGAACGTCATGATATAACTCAAAAGGTGTTGAAATCGGCGTAAACACCAAGCATACACTATGCAAGCTTTTTCGATGTATCTAGCAAATTGTGTTGATTGTGATATGATCAGAGTCTGTACTCTTTTAACAAAAAACTCAGCGTTTTGTAGTATGAACCTGGCCTTGGGAAAATGTACAAGTTGGCAGTTCTCAACAGTTTTAGTTTGGATGCCTATACATACTATCAAAACCTAAACAAGTTGCCAGCTTTTAGCAAGCTTATGTAAGTAATATGAGTCTTGATTTTGAAAAGGATCATCGGATACTTTTATATCGCTTGAAAGGCCGCGTCAGAGGTGAAATGGTAGAGCGTCCGCCACGGGAGACATGGTAGACATGGCTACCTCTTTGGCGCTCAGAGTTGCGGGGTTAGCAATACCACAGGTGCCGGTTCGGACATCACTGAGGTGACATTTGGTTTTTAATTATTCGACATATTTTGCTGTATCAATTTATGACAAAGTGACTTATACAGTATTTCAAATGCGTACAAGAGAGAAAAAGAAAATTCCTTTAAAAAAAACCGTAGGTTTGTGTTTTTATCAAAATATCTTTTACAGTAATATTGTAACCAATTTTCATGTTAAATGCAGACCAAGCCGACCGATCGTAGAAAATAGCCGGAGTTAAAAAAATTCAGCACGCAACTCCTGAATACAGATTACTTAAAGTGTTTTATTGCTGTAAAATAAATAATATATAATTGCCTTATGATAGCAGCGCTTATATGACACTTCTTAAAAATGGAAAATCATCTGATTTACGAGTTTTTACTCTGACCTACGAGTTTTTACTCTGACCTTCCGTAACCTCAGTGATGTCCCTGAACAGTAGTTTTACATTAAAAGCTATATCTTGTTTATAATTCCATTAGCTCTAATAAAATTTGGTACATAACTTGCTTTGACTGTAACATCTTTAATAATAATAGCTCCACGCGAATATCTTACAGTAAATTACAGCCATTGCTATCAGAAAAATTGGCCGTTGAAAAGGAATATATAGTCGAACACTATTTTTAGATGTTAAACGAGACTGGCACCTGTGAGCAATATGACTGACTGGTAACTAACCCAGGAAACGCCGTGATAAAGCTGAAAAAAATGTTGAAAGCGACGTTAAACACCGAACAATTAATCAATCAATCATCAGGTGAAAGCATTATAAATATGCGAGCAGATTCGTCTAGCGCTGCACTGACCGCCAAATAGTCACGCACTGTTCATTTTGACCAGATAGCATGGCAAGGAAACGAGCAAATCCGATCTTCATTCGGAAATCGATTATCCAGTCAGGGATGTACTCGGCATCTATCAGAGTTAAGTATGAAAACCAAGGATTCATACAAAAGGATGTACAGGGACACAGTGATGGTCCCTGGTTATTGTCAGATAAGTGAGATTATAACTGAAATTTACTAAAGGCACCCATATTAGGTTGACAGTTAATTTGTCTTCAGTGAGTCGAGCCTCGGTAGCGATTCGGGGTGTCAATTCAGGGGTTGTGAGTTTGAACTAAACTCGGACAATATTCTTTCCGATGTTTGACAAAGAACAAAGCCACATGCGTCATTCTTCTCCCACCACAATGGGCTAACAGTCCATTAGGAAAAGCAGCCTCAACATGTTGCCTAGAAAGAGTGTTGTTTTGAGCACTTAATTGTGTTAGAAAGTTAAGAAAAGCCGTCGTGATATGACTGACAATTGTTGAAAATGACAATAAGCCCCAATCTATCAATTAACCTATAAGGTTGGCCGTTAATTTGTCAATTGTTCTTGTATTTCAGGGAGGACATCAAATGGTATTTGAAGCTGACATCCACGCCACGAATGCCTGGTAAGTCACGAGTAATCGGGTACCACTGGGATTTTTTCAAACATAATCAAAGGAACAATGGCAAACATAACTATAGTAAGCGAAAAGCAAAGAAAAACGCTAGACTGGATCCATTCCCTATGATTGACAAACCTTTATTCAAAAGTACAAAACATAATATTAATACATTTATTACATTCTGAAAATTGTCCTTAAAACTAATCATCATTGAACTACTTCAAACTCAACATCTTTGTGAAGCTCGCCATTCCTGAACAACATTATTTTGATAATATTTAGGTTACTTAACATTTCCCCTCGCAGTCTTCCTGGTCACAATTTGAGTGCCTCGGTGGTATAGTGGTAGAACGTTTGCCTCGGGTGCAGGAGGTCACAGGTTCAATCCCCAACAAGATCATAATAAATACTTTAAAATGATATAATGGCTTACCCTCTTTTGCGCTAAGGATTAGGAGATTATTATTTCGACTGACTCGCTGATCTCAGGATACAGGGACCAGTAGTATAGGTAACGTTCTAAGGTAACGCCGTGATATAACTTGAACAAATATTGTAAACGGCAATCACTACCAAAAAATCAATCTTTAATTTATATTGGTTTAATGTTTATTTCTGCTGTTTAAAGACGAATATGAAATAATTTTTTATCAATTTGTCATCAATTCCTCAGTTTCCTCCTAGTGATCTTCCTCGTTACACTTTATTAAGAGTTTCACGTTCTTTCTCCCTACCTTTTAAAGTTGAGAATCAAATGTTTTTCCAACATTCGATCCTTTCCTTCTCGTGATCATCCATGTTACGCTTTATCATGATGAGTTTTGCATTCTTTCTGTCTAGATGAAATGACTGGGAACAAGAAGATCATACACATCAATGGTAAAACCACCATCCATGTTACGCTTTATCATGATGAGTTTTGCATTCTTTCTGTCTAGATGAAATGACTGGGAACAAGAAGATCATACACATCAATGGTAAAACCACCATCCATGTTACGCTTTATCATGATGAGTTTTGCATTCTTTCTGTCTAGATGAAATGACTGGGAAGAAGAAGATCATACACATCAATGGTAAAACCACCTTCCTGTCAGTGACTAGGCTAGAGATGAGCCTCCCGAACGTGTGTTACGTCACTATCAGTAAAACTTTGAAAGAAAGGTTTGTTACATTTTAACCCTTGTAGGTTATCCTAAACATCCAGAATAAGTTTATTACGTCACTATCAGTAAAACTTTGAAAGAAAGGTTTGTTACATTTTAACCCTTGTAGGTTATCCTAAACATCCAGAATAAGTTTATTACATCACTCTCAGTAAAAACTTTGAAAGAAAGGTTTGTTACTATTGACCTCAGATCTCACTGGGATTTCACTGAAATCTCGCTGACATATTGAGGGCAATTTCACTGGGATTTCAGTATAATTTTACTGAGATCCCGATGACATTCACTGGGATTTGGAAAAAGGACCAAAATTCGACTATCACAGTGAATTTCTCTGGGATTTCAGTGAGATCTCAGTCACTACGCATAGAGTACAAACTTTTTTAAGTTCTATTAAATTATGTGAGCGATATAAGGCCTTCTTGTTACCTTAAAGTTCCCAAATGTGTATTATGTAACTACATGTATCAAAAATTTGAAAGAAATAATAGTTACAACTCACAAGCCCTGGATTGACAGAGCACGTGGCTAGAGAATGAGCAACCAGGGCTTAGCCCATCAAGTAGAGAAGGGAATTGTGTTGGCATTTTACATCTACTTCAATTATGTATTTATGTAATGTCGGAAAGAACATTTTAAATCTACATCAATTAAGTCTTTATGTGATGTCAGAACGGACATTTTAAATCTACATCAATTAAGTCTTTATGTGATGTCAGAACGGACATTTTAAATCTACATCAATTAAATTATATTGAGCCTGTTCTTGGAAAAAGGTTCAAGTTTGATTTTTGGAAAAGATTAGATCCAGATTAGTCTTTGCATCCACACAGTCTGATCAAGATCACGAAGATGTTCTCATATTACTTGCATACAATTGTTATTATATTCTCAGAGCTGGTGTAGGTTATAATACTGAGCAGATAGACTGTTCAGAATGCCAACTTGTACCTTGTCCCTGGTACGGATTCATTTATAATGGTCCCACAAACATAGGTGTCGGGAGTTAACTGGCCTGCAAACAATTTGGTAGCCAATCCATTGGCGCAGAGCCCTATACGCAAATTAAGCACATGCACATAACACATCGTCATTGCCCCAAAATGCATACTTTTGTCTTGAATACTTATATCCTTATAGACTGCTTTTAAAAGTATTTCTTTACCGTTTCCCATATACACATTTTATTGAATTATTGACGATTTAAAACTGTGTGAGCAAAGGAGAAATTTGTCATACAAGCAATTTATCCTTTCCCCACAATGTTTTCCACTCTATCCAAAAGAAATACCATTGTTTTCCCAAAAGTGTGGTCTTTAATTGATAAAATTGCAGAAGAATCTCGTTTTGCACATCAAACAGCGTAAAAATATTCAATGTCTGACCAAGACATCAATCAACCAATCAAAATAGTGTTACTTTAAGTTTGGCAACTGTGTATAAATAGCAACGAAACTTCATCGGAATGTTCCTTGGTGTTTAACAACTTTAAAGATTGCTTTATTACAGTTGTCCTTCACTAACAAGCTGTTTCATTTACTGTAGTTACACGTCACTCTTGATTTTACTCAGAATATACAGATTATTCAACGTGAATCTTCTTCTGGCAGCATTAAATATGTGATCACGTGACACTATTTCATTAGACTTTTTGTTTTGTACTATATCATTTCCTCATGTTGTACAACTGATTATAGTTATGTTATGTTATGTGACATTCCCTGATATAAGCTATAATTCCATCACTCAGCTGATCGATATAGAGCCCTGTTGTTTAAAGTTATATTAAAGAAGCTTTACACATGTGTTTATCACGAGTTATATATAATCAAGACATGTTTGGCATGCGTTCTAGAGTTATATTTCCTTGAACTGTGATTGTTTATACTAGCAAAGCATTAAGTAACCTTAAAGTACAGTTCCATTACTTAAAGACACGACTCTGATATTTTGACAGTAATTTCGGTCATCCAAAGATTTTGAAAATTGTTGAGACGTTTGCAGAGGCCACTGATTATTGTAAGCAGCTGTGGTCACGTGATGAAGTGGACAGTGTGTGGATTATGGGGGGTCAATCTGTGTATGAGGTCAGTAGACTTTTTATTAATCTTTTGTCAGAAAAATATCATGGCCGATACCAATCTCATAAAAGTCAGAACAAAATACTTCACTGAACATATATTTTGATCTGACGACACCACATAAAATGTCGTCTTGAATTGACCCTATACACTGTAATTTTCATGAGCAGGTGCTAGTCTTTTTGTCCAATGAAATCGCACGATACAACCAACGATCAGTTCTATACAATCGGAAACTTCAAAGGAAGCATCCTCTCAATGTCCTCACCAAAAGTCCTTCAATTTGTTTTGAACCATGAAGAATGCTGGTTTCCATGACAACCGATAAAAAACACCTTAAAACTATTTTCGCTACATTGAAAACTTTCAAAATATTCTTCTCCAAAAGTATCTCGGTGACCCTCTATCAGATTCTTTCAAGCCACTTTGATTCGTGAAAATCGTAGCCGCCTGGGGGCGGGGCTGTTTTGCCTTTTATAGCTATATTGAAAACATGTTGCTGATTTCCAAATACTTTTGTATGAATGTTCCTTGTAAGCTCTATAAGATTCCTTCAAGCCACATGATTAGTCGAAAAACATGGTCGCCAGGGGAGGGCTGTTTTGCCTTATATGGCTATAGTGAAAACATCTTTTCCGAAAGTATCTTGCCATTTCCAAATAAATTTGTAGGAATTTTCCTTGGGTGACCTACTATCAGATTACTTCAAGCAATCTATGTGGATTGATTGTTTGGTATTTTACGCCCCTTTCAATGATTTTTAGCTCTACTGGCCAAAGGCCAGAAGGGCTTATGTCGTGGCGATTTGTCCGTCGTCCGTGCGTGCGTCCGTGCGTGCGTGCGTCCGTGCGTCCGTAAACAATTTCTTGTTAACACGATACAGTCTTTACTTTTGATTTTATCTCAACCAAACTTATACAGTAGTTAGATATCCATGAGAGCTCGGTTCCTTTCGAAAACCAGCCAGATCCGCCCATGTATGACTGGATTATGGCCCTTGAAATGGTCAAAATTGCTATAAAAGAGCTTGTTAACACGATACAGTCTTCACTTTTGATTGTATCTCAACCAAACTTATACAGTAGTTAGATATTCATGAGAGCTCGGTTCCTTTCGGAAACCAGCCAGATCCGCCCATGTATGACTGGATTATGGCCCTTGAAATGGTCAAAATTGCTATAAAAGAGCTTGTTAACATGATACAGTCTCCACTTTTGATTGTATCTCAACCAAACTTATACAGTAGTTAGATATCCATGAGAGCTCGGTTCCTTTTGAAAACCAGCCAGATCCGCCCATGTATGACTGGATTATGGCCCTTGAAATGGTCAAAATTGCTATAAAAGAGCTTGTTAACACGATACAGTCTTTACTTTTGATTGTATCTCATCCAAACTTATACAGTAGTTAGATATCCATGAGAGCTTGGTTCCTTTCGAAAACCAGCCAGATCCGCCTATGCAAGACTGGATTATGGCCCTTGAAATTGTCCAAATTGCTATAATTGAGCATGTGAACACAATAGAGGCTCCATTTACTATCTGATCTTCACCAAACTTAGATAGTAGTTAAATACTGATTAGAGCTTGGTTCCTTTTGAAAACCAGCCAGATCCGCCAATGCAAGACTGGATTATGGCCCATGAAATTGTAAAAATTACTATAATACAGCTTGTGAAAACAAAAGAGCCCCCATTTACTATCCGATCTTCACCATACATACATGCTCTGGATTGAAAATGACCAAAGAACCATACCAGTAGAGCATAGGCCCTCATGGGCCTCTTGTTCAGTTATATCAAGGCGTTTCCTGGGTAGGTTACCAGTACACCAGCCAGTCAGTCTTAATGCTAACCCCACAACCCTGAGCGCCAAGGACGGCAGCAATTACTGCCATTTTTAAAATCTTTGGTTTGACCGGGGATCGAACCCACGATCAGGAGATTGGAACAGTATCAAAGTGTGAATAACTTGTTAACTTTGAATATTTGTTTTAGGACGCAGTTAACCACCAGAATTGTGACAAACTTTATCTGACACATGTTTACACAGAGTTTCCGTCTGATGTTTTCTTCCCAGCATTTGAGGCACAGTTTTCTGAAATCAGGTAAGCATTTTCCTTCAAGTAAAACAAATATGCCTAAATAGTTGTGCAAAGTTTTCCAATGTCCGAGTTCATATCTACATATTGTTCTGTGATTGATTGTCTGGGGCTAAACGCCGTTTTTGACATTTTTCTGCTATTTCATGGTGGTCAGTTCATTATTGATGCTCGGTGGTGTAGTGGTAGAGAGTTCGCCTCGGATGTGGTTTGGTCCCCGGGCCCGGTCAAACCAAAGACTTGAAAAATGGTAGTAATAGCTATCCCTCTTCTGGGGTAAGCAATGCGACTGACTTATTGGTGTCAGGATAAATGGACAAGTAGAACTGGTAACTTTCCCAGCAAACGCCGTGATATAACTGAACAAGTGTTGAAAGCAGCACAAAACACCAAATAAATCATATTAAATCAGTCGGCTGTTCTTAGAGAAATGTTAGACATTTTAATGATCGTATGAGCACGTCCATTGTCTGTTCAAGATCTAAACTGTTCCAGTATTAAGTACATTAGCTTGTAAGAAGCTTCTGTCAGCGTGTGTAGATTCTGATAAGACGGAGTAGATGCATAGGCTGGTCTGTACCTAAACTATTTGCAAATGCCAGCTTGTTCATTTTCGCATGTATTTGTGGATCAAAATGTGTGACGTTCCCATGACATCTGTGTATCAAGGTAGCTGACACCAATATTGATTATTACAGTTTTAAGTACATGAGCAGGTGATCATGTACTTACGTATCAAAATACTTCGCTGTGTGTAAATTGCTTCTGACACTGCATAAAAGGTCATCACAAATTAACCCTATACATTTAAATAGGCATGAGCAGGTGATCATTTTTATGTTTCAACATTATTGGTTGATACAACCAACGCTCAGTTCTGTTATAAATCGGAACACTCGGCCATATTCGTTTCTCTATTTTGTTTAGTTTGTAAAATTGTTTTGGCTAAATTGAATTAACCTCTTTCTCCCTAACATATTTGAAGTATTACCAAATTTCTCCTTGTTTAATCTGTAGTTTGTTTGTTTTGTTTTCAAATGTTCATCAGTTTTATTTACAATTCACAGGCATGTAGCTATACCATGCCTTGACTTTGAATAAAAACTTGTTATAAATATGGGATTACTCCCCTGTTGCGACAATATGCTTCACTGACGCACAGATCAATAATAGGCCTGTAAAAGGCATGATAAGTATATAAGGGTTTATTATTGCCGTCAGTTAAGGTTTAGTTTATATGAGAGTACTCACTTCACAAATAATGAAGTTTATACTGTAGCCAAGTTTAGGTATACCGTAGTTCAAAGGAGAGTACTCACTTCAAAAATAATGAAGTTTATACTGTAGCCAAGTTTAGGTATAGTTCAAAGGAGAGTACTCACTTCACAAATGATAAAGTTTATACTGTAGCCAAGTTAAGGTTTAGTTTATATGAGAGTACTCACTTCACAAATAATGAAGTTTATACTGTAGCCAAGTTTAGGTATAGTTCAAAGGAGAGTACTCACTTCAAAAATAATGAAGTTTATACTGTAGCCAAGTTTAGGTATAGTTCAAAGGAGAGTACTCACTTCAAAAATAATGAAGTTTATACTGTAGCCAAGTTTAGGTATAGTTCAAAGGAGAGTACTCACTTCACAAATAATGAAGTTTATACTGCAGCCAAGTTAAGGTCTGGTTTATATGAGAGTACTCACTTCACAAATGATGAAGTTTATACTTCCATTGTCTCAGACATTTTATAAAATTATTTCTATTTGCAGGGAAGATGATACAGAATCCACAATTCATAACGACAATGACATACAATACGAGTTTAAAGTTTATCGCAGAATAAGAGAAAATTAAATTATTTATATTATAAACCATTACAGTTTTTGATGCTAACACATGGAAATACAACACGAAGGATGAAAGTTCCGTATTTGTTACCATATATTATAAAAACAATGTGACGTCATTTACACGATATGCATATAATAAATATTACATTTGTACAACATGTTATTCTATTTATAGTGAAAACATTCAATTTCGTACAATTGTCTTGTTTCTATCTAAAATGTACCAATAGATACATGATAAAACATTCCACCACAGATATGTAATATGTCTATTGTTCATGACAGAAATGCTGTCATTTGCATTTTAAGCTGGACTATCCGGAGAATCTGAGAGCTATTCTACTCACCCTGGCGTTTACGTTGGCATGACAACTTGGTTAAGGTTATGCATGCAGGCTACGGTGTAATATATGAACTTGCATGCATAACCTTGACCAAGCTATGGTGTAATATATGAACTTGCATGCATAACCTTGACCAAGCTATGGTGTAATATATGAACTTGCATGCATAACCTTAACCAAGCTGTGGTGTAATATATGAACTTGCATGCATAACCTTAACCAAGCTGTGGTGTAATATATGAACTTGCATGCATAACCTTAACCAAGCTGTGGTGTAATATATGAACTTGCATGCATAACCTTAACCAAGCTATGGTGTAATATATGAACTTGCATGCATAACCTTAACCAAGCTGTGGTGTAATATATGAACTTGCATGCATAACCTTAACCAAGCTGTGGTGTAATATATGAACTTGCATGCATAACCTTAACCAAGCTACGGTGTAATATATGAACTTGCATGCATAACCTTAACCAAGCTACGGTGTAATATATGAACTTGCATGCATAACCTTAACCAAGCTGTGGTGTAATATATGAACTTGCATGCATAACCTTGACCAAGCTATGGTGTAATATATGAACTTGCATGCATAACCTTAACCAAGCTGTGGTGTAATATATGAACTTGCATGCATAACCTTAACCAAGCTGTGGTGTAATATATGAACTTGCATGCATAACCTTGACCAAGCTATGGTGTAATATATGAACTTGCATGCATAACCTTAACCAAGCTACGGTGTAATATATGAACTTGCATACATAACCTTAACCAAGCTACGGTGTAATATATGAACTTGCATGCATAACCTTAACCAAGCTGTGGTGTAATATATGAACTTGCATGCATAACCTTAACCAAGCTGTGGTGTAATATATGAACTTGCATGCATAACCTTAACCAAGCTGTGGTGTAATATATGAACTTGCATGCATAACCTTAACCAAGCTGTGGTGTAATATATGAACTTGCATGCATAACCTTAACCAAGCTGTGGTGTAATATATGAACTTGCATGCATAACCTTAACCAAGCTATGGTGTAATATAAGCAAATTTACTTATGACGAGAACTCCAGCTACTTTACTTATGATGAGAACTCCAGCTACTTTACTTATGATGAGAACTCCAGCTAATTTACATATGATGAGAACTCCAGCTACTTTACTTATGATGAGAACTCCAGCTACTTTACTTATGATGAGAACTCCAGCTACTTTATATATGACGAGAACTCCAGCTACTTTACTTATGACGAGAACTCCAGCTACTTTACATATGACGATAACTCCAGCTACTTTACTTATGACGAGAACTCTAGCTACTTTATTCATGACGATCACTCCAGCTACTTAACTTATGGCGATCACTCCAGCTATTTTATTCATGACGATCACGCCAGCTTCTTTATTTATGACGAGCACTCCAGCTATTTTATTCATGACGATCACGCCAGCTACTTTATTTATGACGAGCATTCCAGCTGTATTATTTATGACGATCACTCCAGCTATTTTACTTATGACGATCACTCCAGCTACTTTACTTATGACGATCACTCCAGCTATATTATTTATGACGATCACTCCAGCTACTTTATTTATGATGAGCACTCCAGCTATTTTACTTATGACGATCACTCCAGCTATTTTATTTATGACGAGCACTCCATCTACTTTACTTATGACGAGAACTCTAGCTACTTTACTTATGACGATCACTCCAAATACTTTACTTATGACGATCACTCCAGCTACTTTATTTATGACGATCACTCCAGCTATTTTATTTATGACGAGCACTCAAGCCACTTTACTTATGACGATCACGCCAGCTATTTTATTTATGACAAACACGCCAGCTACTTTATTTATGACGATCACGTCAGCTACTTTATTTATGACGAGCACTCCAACTATTTTATTCATGACGATCACGTCAGCTACTTTATTTATGACGAGCACTCCAGCTATATTATTTATGACGAGAACTCTAGCTACTTTACTTATGACAATCACTCCAGCTACTTTACTTATGACGATCACTCCAGCTACTTTATTTATGACGATCACTCCAGCTACTTTATTTATGACGAGCACTCAAGCCACTTTACTTATGACGATCACGCCAGCTATTTTATTTATGACGATCACACCAGCTACTTTACTTATGACGATCACTCCAGCTACTTAACTTATGACGATCACGCCAGCTACTTTATTTATGACGATCACTCCAGCTACTTTATTTATGACGGACACTCCAGCTATTTTATTTATGACGATCACGCCAGCTACTTTATTTATGACGATCATTCCAGCTACTTAACTTATGACGATCACTCCAGCTATTTTATTTATGACAAACACGCCAGCTACTTTATTTATGACGATCACGTCAGCTACTTAACTTATGACGATCACTCCAGCTATTTTATTTATGACAAACACGCCAGCTACTTTATTTATGACGATCACGTCAGCTACTTTATTTATGACGAGCACTCCAACTATTTTATTCATGACGATCACGTCAGCTACTTTATTTATGACGAGCACTCCAGCTATATTATTTATGACGAGAACTCTAGCTACTTTACTTATGACAATCACTCCAGCTACTTTACTTATGACGATCACTCCAGCTACTTTATTTATGACGATCACTCCAGCTACTTTATTTATGACGAGCACTCAAGCCGCTTTACTTATGACGATCACGCCAGCTATTTTATTTATGACGATCACACCAGCTACTTTACTTATGACGATCACTCCAGCTACTTAACTTATGACTATCACGCCAGCTACTTTATTTATGACGATCACTCCAGCTACTTTATTTATGACGGACACTCCAGCTATTTTATTTATGACGATCACGCCAGCTACTTTATTTATGACGATCATTCCAGCTACTTAACTTATGACGATCACTCCAGCTATTTTATTTATGACAAACACGCCAGCTACTTTATTTATGACGATCACGTCAGCTACTTTATTTATGACGAGCACTCCAACTATTTTATTCATGACGATCACGTCAGCTACTTTATTTATGACGAGCACTTCAGCTATATTATTTATGACGAGAACTCTAGCTACTTTACTTATGACAATCACTCCAGCTACTTTACTTATGACGAGCACTCCAGCTACTTTATTTATGACGATCACTCCAGCTACTTTATTTATGACGAGCACTCAAGCCACTTTACTTATGACGATCACGCCAGCTATTTTATTTATGACGATCACACCAGCTACTTTACTTATGACGATCACTCCAGCTACTTAACTTATGACGATCACGCCACCTACTTTATTTATGACGATCACTCCAGCTACTTTATTTATGACGGACACTCCAGCTTTTTTATTTATGACGATCACGCCAGCTACTTTATTTATGACGATCATTCCAGCTACTTAACTTATGACGATCACTCCAGCTATTTTATTAATGACGATCACGCCAGCTACTTTATTTATGACGAGCACTCCAGCTATTTTATTCATGATGATCACTCCAGCTATTTTATTCATGACGATCACGCCAGCTACTTTATTTATGACGATCACTCCAGCTACTTAACTTATGACGATCACGCCAGCTACTTTATTTATGACGATCACGCCAGCTACTTACCTTATGACGATCACTCCAGCTATTTTATTCATGACGATCACGCCAGCTACTTTATTTATGACGAGCACTCCAGCTATTTTATTCATGACGATCACTCCAGCTATTTTATTCATGACGATCACGCCAGCTACTTTATTTATGACGAGCACTCCAGCTATTTTATTCATGACGATCACGCCAGCTACTTTATTTATGACGAGCACTCCAGCTATATTATTTATGACGATCACTCCAGCTATTTTACTTATGACGATCACTCCAGCTACTTTACTTATGACGATCACTCCAGCTATATTATTTATGATGAGCACTCCAGCTATATTATTTATGATGAGCACTCCAGCTGTTTTACTTATGACGAGCACTCCAGCTACTTTACTTATGACGAGAACTTTAGCTACTTTACTTATGACGATCACTCCAGCTATTTTATTTATGACGAGCACTCCAGCTACTTTATTTATGACGAGCACTCCAGCTATTTTATTTATGACGAGCACTCCAGCTACTTTATTTATGACGAGCACTCCAGCTACTTTATTTATGACGAGCAATCCAGCTACTTTACTTATGACGATTATTCCAGCTACTTTACTTTTGACGATCATGCCAGCTACTTTATTTATGACGAGCACTCCAGCTACTTAACTTATGACGAGCACTCCAGCTACTTTACTTATGACGAGCACTCCAGCTACTTTATTTATGACGAGCACTCCAGCTACTTTATTTATGACGAGCACTCCAGCTACTTTATTTATGTCGATCACGCAGCTACTTTATTTATGACGAGCACTCCAGCTACTTTATTTATGACGATCACGCCAGCTTCTTCTTTACTTATGACGATTACTCCAGCTACTATACTTATGACGATCACTTATGCTACTTTACTTATGACGATCACTCCAGCTACTTTACTTATGACGATCACTTAAGCTACTTTACTTATGACGATAACTCCAGCTACTTTACTTATGACGATCACTTAAGCTGCTTTATTGCATATATAAGTTAACCATAGAGTCCTTAGCCTCCTACATTTGTTTGTTTTGTTTACCCTGCTTTCAACAATTAGTTATTGATATCAAGGCGTCTCCTGGGTAATTAACCAGGACTACTGGTCCAATCATCCTGATACCAGCATGTCAGTCGTAATGTTAACACCATAATACTGAGCGTCAAGGAGGACAATACATAGCTACCAGTTCTAAAGTAGTTTTGATATAACCCGGATAGGGATCCATCCCGCGATAGTGATAGTAATATAGATGATTATTTGATCATTTCTTTTAATTTTGTTTCTAATACTGGAATATCACGAAATAATCTTATTCAGATTTCATATATATAAAAAAAAATCATTTACAAAAAAGCATATTTCAAGATTTGTTAAAACAGCGTTAAATACCATTTTCGTATAATTATTTTCAACGGAAATTTAGCAATTATGTAGAAAAGTGGATAAACCGAAGAGCAAACCATTTACAAACAGAACATTTCCAGTCATTAAAACCGATTATACGTTAAAACAAATATGCGCATGCAAACATGTAAAACTTACGTACCCGTTTTATTATCCCTCTTCTGACCTTTTCTGTGTCTGTCTTTTAATGACGCCATTAAAAAGTCGTTTGTAAGGAATTTAACTTATCCGAAGTTACCCGCCAACAATCATCAAAATGAAACAATTACATCATTGTCATTTTGGTGTGTATTAAATTAATAAAATATAAACAAAGTACGTTCTGTGATATATTTGATTAAGTTGGGAATATTTAGGTTGCTTCCTATCGTATTTTGTTTATTGATATATTAGTTATAGTTTAAACAACTTAAATATGTATTAGAAAGATGTCGGTGACGCGAAAATGAAATAGGGACAAATACCCTGTCAGGGCTGATATTTATAAATAATCGACATACTGTATTCGCGACTTTCGCCCTACCCCATCCGAGACAGACCACGACACCACCGAGGCGATGTGCTCCCTTCCTGATGTGGAACTTTTAACTATTATTGGAATATCAGAATAAAAATAATACACGTGCAAATGTGGAAAGCTGACAGAAAAAGCCTCATGAATAGTTTATTAAAAGGACAATGAGGGTTGGGACAGTCTAATAATAGTATATATTTTAATGCTCTATTCCTTAGCGATATATATCATGTCTCGCAATGAAATCACTGTTTGTAATCACTATCCGGGAGAAAATGAAACATCTATGGTTCACAATATTCCCGACAGGGAATCGAACCTTGGTCTCCCGTGTGACGTACTGGGATACTGACTTCTATACTATCGTGGAGATGAATATAAAGAATAACACTAATTACGTAATCGAGTATTTCTTCGTCTTCCTCAGCTTTGTTAGTTCCATACTGCGACCAAAACCTGTCGAGTAACCATACCCAGAACAAATGTAGAAAAAACAAAGAGTTTGGACACATCCATCGCTGTGCTGAGCGCTCTCTTCTACATGAAACATTAACATAAGTACCACGAGCGGAAAATACGCTTATATCAGTCAATACAATAAAGGATTTTTGTCTGGAATATCTAACTCCTGTTTGATTAAACATTTGTCTGCGTGTACTTTGATAATAATAATTATCTTTAAGTGTCCTCGTAAACAAACATTGTCGATTGACACTGGACAAACATTCAGGGTTCATTAACACATTTTAAATGTTACAAACTAAATTTTAATTACTGACAAAACCGGGACACATGTTTCAGCACATGATACAATTGCTGAAGACATTTCAGAGCGAAATGGCAACATCAGCAGTTCTGTAATCTGCTAGAGAGTCTTCCTACTAACCATTACGTTGTAATACACGATTACTCAAAAAACTATCAACGCAGTGAAAAGGTAAATTTGCAGTCTAGCTATGTTCAGAAAACAGAAGTTACCTTCCATGTTACAGGTATGACATTTTAAGATGGAAAAGGTAGCACACCAGAAAATCCTGAAAAAGTTTCCGAACAGTTCTTTATTACAGGAGTACAGGAAGAAATTGTGGACTATCTTCAGTTTATAAACTGCAATGTTGAGGTAATGCACGAATTTTGTGACGGTTGTGCAGCAAAAGGCCCTCAGGACGCCGCTGAATGATTTGTAAAGCGTCAAGCCTACCTGGAAGGACGGTTATACAAAACGCACTATATTTCTTTAAATTCGCAAGCAGTAATTTGCAGGAAACAAAATCAACCAAATGTCAGAGAAGGATTTTTAAGAACTGTGATCAAATTGAGAGAAACACAGATCGGTGTTACTAACCAATTCGTGAAACAAAATCAACACACCAAGTAATAGTTCACAATAATGAAAACACAATTCTATACACGAAAGCCGGAACGTTCTAGATAGAAGTGAAATATTACGAAATGTCCACAAAGCTTCACCCGATGAACAAACTTTAGAAACAACACTCGGCCGTTGTTCCAGCACTGAAGCAATTTTTAGACAACATGCAATATTAAATATACCAGAGGACTACCACTTGAACATTTTAAAACTATTTAACGAACATGACGTCTTCCCATTGTCAAACGTCGTAAAAAAACACCTTCAAAAACGACGTTACGCAAACTAGATCCAATGTGTGACGGTAATACCAGAATTACAGATCTGTTATATTTTAGCGAGAATATGTGCTGCAAATATATATAGCAAGTATAGGCGCTTTAACAACTGTTAACATACGACAGATATGCAGTTGAACACATCTATGTAAATCTCTATTAATCGATTAATATAGTTGAAAACATTGTGGCAAAAGTACACTGCTGCAAGTGCATCTGCAGATGGGAAATTATAAACGAGACTTGTATTACTATTACACAAATAGGCAACTAATAAAATATGTGTATACTGGTACAGAAAAATCAATGTTCTAACCATTTAACAAAAATGTACTTGTATTTCTTTTTTCGTATTATTTTGATAAAAATGTGAAATAAACATCTTGTTATTTAAAAACAGCTGTTTTGTTGAATATAACATTGTTTGAGATTACCCCTGAAAACACAAACAAACATTTGTCACGTGACCCGGAAATGGCAGGTTCGACCCGAAACTGTCCAATTTACAGCTTACAATTGCAGACACTTAAGAAACATTTTAACAAATTTATATACTTTTTGAATTATATCTTTGTGGGCAGGAAGTATTTGTTGAACATTTAATGTAGTTTGGTTTCTCTCTCAACTTTCCTTTCAAAGAGTCAAAATTCGTTAATCTGGTTACTGACCCGGAACTGTAGAGTTCACTGTAGTTACTCCACAAAATTGAACGTTCTTTTAAGGTTCACAGAGATGTCTTGATTCATGTAGAGTTCATAAAATGTCAATGCATGTTTCTATAACTAGTACAATTAATGGACTGTGTCTAATCTAGTTCCTGATATCAATAGTGTTAAATTGAAGGGAGCCTCCCTCGGCATTTAGGAGCAAACTCGTCGACAAAGGGAGCAATCCTCGGTAAAGGGAGCAATCCTCGGTTTGAGTAAAACCTCGGGAGCACAATCCTCGGTGATAAATCATTTTCTCGATATCATATGGTATCGTTAAACCGTGCCATCCGAGACGGGTGGTGATCTCGTTTTAAAACGCTGGATTGTTAAAGAGGCGCGGTTTCCGATAAAACAAGGGAGAATACTGATGCGAGTCAGCATTTAAATGTAATGCGTTTATTACGTCCCTTTAAGCACTAATAATGATATAGTATTCATTTCAGTGTTCGAGGAGTATGAAGAAAGATGAATGATGAGAAGAAACGAAACATATTACACAAGTATTACTTTGAAGAAAACAACCGAGCAGCCTATGCTGGACCGCAAAAATTACTAAATGCGTTAAATAAGTATCCGGGCGTGATTACTATTGGCGACAATGGTTGGGCAATCAAGATTCATACGCTTTACAGAAACCGGTTCGTTCTATTAATGAACAATGGGATATAGATTTGCTTTCAATGGAAACATATAGGGCCGTAATAATTTACATTTAGTTGTTTACTCGCACCAGCCCGGCCGGGTAGCTCAATTGGTAGCGTATCTGACTCGTGATCTGGAGGTCACGGGTTCGATACCCGGTTGCGGCGACATTCTTTCGGGCGATGTTTTCCATTGCCTCTCACCTCTGATCTATGTGAGAAAGTAGTCAGTGGCTTCGAAAGAATGTTGTGTAAGTACTGGTATGGGAAAGCCAGGAAAACATGGGTAGGTGCACTGACCGCCGTGATATGACCAAAGCTGTTGAAAGCGGCGTTAAACTCCAAACAAACAAACAAACAAATACTCGCACCAGTCTTCTCCCTTGTTTTATCGGAAACCGCGCCTGTCGAATGTGCCCCTCTTTAACAATCTCACATCGTATGCTTTTAAGAATTTATTTTTTGAAACAAAATAAAATCTTACTTTTCCGAAGACGGATACATTCATCAATTTATAGAAGTTCTATTTGGAAGGTCGATGTCGCTCTTTTCTCATCTCTGTATTGAATTCAATGTAAGGATTCATACAAGCCTCTTGACGGAATTTCATGATTCTATGTATGGTTTTGATCTGCATCCCCAGTCGTACGTATAGTTGTAAATTGCGATAGTGAGTTATATATCGGTCTTTGTCTTCGAGTGTCGTGAGAAGCTCTCCCATTACCACGACTTGGTAGAGATTCGTTTTCTGTTTTCCTATATCATTTTCTTAACAAGAGAAAGTTGATGCAACGCATCAATGTCGCCGGAAATCCATACTGCAGTTATGCATAACACTAACAATATAGTAGTTGAATAAACAGTTATCAACTGAGGGGCATATTGGAACATCAGGGGTGGGGTCAAGTGAAAATGTTTCATAACTTGCATTGTTTTGTCAACCAAGTGAATGATAATTGAAGCCTTTCATTGTTTATGATCAATCTCCATGCCAAAGTAGGTTGACCATACACACAACCAACTAAGTATTGATCATAAAAAGTAATAAAAATGAGTAATCTTGCCAATCATTAGTCTTAGTATGTATAAAGTGCTTTCATTAAGGAATAATTATAAGATTTGTGAATTCCACATACACTTTTCAAGATGTTTGTCAGAATACTTGAATTTTATTATTTTTCAATAAAACCACAAAACAGACAATTTAGGATTTTCATGCAATAATACGTCATTTTACCTTTCCTCTATTAAAGTCAACAGTGGACACCTTTGCAGCAATCTACTTTTAAAACAATGAGATAAGGGTTAAATCGCTGAAGAGTTTTCTCTTTTTCTCAAAATGATCTTAGCTTGGCATCCTAATTATATCATACTTTAACAAATGTTGAAATGTAGTCCAATATTTATAAATTAGACCACCTTCGAAATATAATATCAACTAAACAGTTAAATCTCATTGAAATTGTTGTATAATTTAAACTTAATTTCGAACATAAACTGAGCACTACAGAATGTTAATTTATTTTAATTCTTTCCTTCCTTTTTTATAATGAAAATAACAAACTACTCATGTTTTAAAATTATATTATGATGAGCGCACTTGTGTCATGATGCATAACAATATGCAGATCGGAAGCAATATGCCTTTAGGGACTTAAATGACACATTTAAAAGTGTCAAGGACGAAATAATTGTGTACGAAAGACCCGATTCTTTCTTATTCGCAGAGGTGTTGTTCTTGAAACTCTCTTTATAGGCAGAGAGTGTTCGTTCAAAGTAATTCTTCTATTAAAACCAGTTTTATCTCGGTTTGTTCTTTTCTTCATTTGTTTCGAACCAAATAAACATTTTAAATCACCTATGATTTACTATTTGTAAGTGAGTGTAAAGAGCGGCTCTCTCCAAAGGAGATTGATCTACGCAGTTGGTATGTAAATAAATTAGACTGTGCGACGTAAAGGTTCGTAGTTATCGCCTTTTGATTATATGTAGTATATAGTGTAAAATAAAGTATTTCAGTCTAGCTAATAGGGACTGTTTTGTCTTCGTAAATGAAACAAAAAAACATAAATGTGAGTCAAAATAAAGAAACTGAAAATACCTAAAACATCGGAATATTTATTTCATTTTAGATGTGTCATTACTTAGTGTTTTTAAACAAACACAATTGTAATATGTTCAAGACATCTAAATGTGTTTCTTTCTAATAATAAATTCCCCTCCCATGTCATTTCCGAAAACCTATTAAAAATAGAAGTCGCGGGCTTCTGCCCGGCGACTAATAAGTGTTTGGCATGAGGAGATAATTGATCATCACTAATGATTTTATTCTCCGGTGCTAAAGGAAGACAATTATGCAAGTCATGGAGGTGGGATGGGTAATGAAGTGACACTTCAAGTATGTATCCTGTCTCTCCATATTCCGGGAGCTTTGTTACATCAAACTCTTCAATCTCTTTATTGTTTAAAAAAGTAAAATTAATTTGAAGACTTCTATGCAAATATAAGGAATACAATTATTCTTTTCGGAAAACAGTTGATTAATTCCTTATTGTTAGCAATTTCTTCTTTTACCACAATGTTGACAAAAAAGCTAATGCTGCGATTTGTGTACAAAAGCGTGTGCAGCTGAAGGAGGAAAAGTGTTGATTACGTGTCCAGCTCATTGGGGTCAAACATTTGTTACTAAAACTACATTACTGGTAACAACTGACCCTAGCAACAGCCACACAAGTTCCCCGACAAACTGTTTATTTTGTAAATGCAAATTGCACTTAACTTAGCATGGATTCAAATGTAGATTAAGCAGAACACAAAGTACAAAGCAGTGAAAAAGTATGGCAACTTTTGTGAATATATTATTTAAGATGTGTTTAGAACACGATACGTATATTCCATACATGTGTATCGTATATTTACATACGCGTATATCACATCCCAGTATAAACCAATTAGTAGGTTGAATATACGTAAAACTGCAGATTTAACTACTTTATCGGCATATGCATTTAAACAAGAGGGCCATGATGGCCCTAGTTTGCTCACATTAATTATACAATGAACTGCAATGCAAAACACATCAAGACAATTATTCTGAATGCAACCTCCACAGTGTTAACAAGAATTTTCCTTCATTTGGCCTAGTGATCTATATTTGTTTACCTGATATGACCCATATTCCAACATGGACTAGATATCATCAAGACAATATTCTGACAAAGTTTCAACTTGCTCAAAGTAAAAATGCAGCCTCCGGAGTTTGAACAATATTTTCCTTTATTGATCTTTTCTGACCCATATTCGAACTTGACCTAGATGTAATTGAGACAAACATTGTGACAAAATTTCAGGCTGCTGAAGCAAAACATGCGGCATCCAAAGTGTTAACAAGACTTTCCTTCAATTTGGTCTAGTGACCTAGCTTTTGACCTTATATGACCCATATTCAAATTTGGCTTAGATATCATTTAGATAAACATTCTAATCAAATGTCAAGCTGCTGTAGCAAAATATGGGTCTTCTACATAGTTAACAAGATTTTCCTTCAATTTGGCCTAGTGACCTAGTTTCTGACTCAATATGTCTCATATTCGAACTTGACCTAGATATCTTTAAGACAAACATTCTGACAAAATTTCAAACGTCTGAAGCAAAAATGCGGCCTCTAGAGTGTTAACAAGATTTTCCTTCAATTTTACCTAGTGACCTACTTTTTGACTCAAGATGACCCACGTTCGAACTTGACTTACATATCATCAAGAGAAACATTCTGATTAAGTTTCATCATGCTCAAGTTAAAAATGCAGTTTCCAGAGTGTTAACAAGATTTCCCTTCAATTTGGCCTAGTGACCTAGTTATTAACCCGGCATGACCCATATTTGAACTTGGCCTAGATATCATTTAGATAAACATAAAGAAAATCTGCCTCGCCTTATGCCAGCGTATGCGACCGTGCTTGAAACGTATAACACCTATGCCTAACGTATGTCAGCGTATGCGTGATATTGTTCATACGCTGGTATACGCTAGTACGATACGCAATAGTGTGACAGCGCCATAACTGCTTACACGTACAACAACAAGCATCATTGATAGAACAAACGGACAAAGTTGTGACTGTGAACAATTACTAATATAGATACAAGAAACAAGTAATTAGAAAATGTTTCAAACTGTTTATAACTATTGAGCTTTTTCATTTTTCATATTAGTAAAAACAAATAGTTTGGAAAAAATCTTTTATATGGAATAACCTCTTTGGGATAGGGGCGTTTCGCCACTATCCCATACTCAGGCTGCTTTCGAAAAGGATTACGGCTGCAACTACAGTCCACACAATTGAATTCCTACGCCAAAATCGAGTTTTGATTGGTTATAATCTGCCTCTTCAACGATTTCATTGGTTCAACCTAATCACGAAAAATCCTCCGCTTGCATTAATTAATGAGACAAAATAGCTTCAACGCGTGAAACACACTCTGAACTATGATTGACCTCAATGTCAGTGGTGTTAGGTAACGTCGATCGTGCTGTGACCCCACTAGTTTACAACAGTCGACTTATATAGAGAAATGTGCAAATCACTGTAAATAAAATTATTGAAAGGAGTTGAAAACATTGTGGCAAAAGTAGAAATTGTCTACGATAAGAAAGTTCTCCTTTTGTCACAATGTTTTCAAGTGTCGTCTGCTGCACATCTGTAAGCGGAAAATAGTAACATCCTCCCCGTGGAAGCGGAACCCTTTCCGTGATACTATAACAGTTCGAATATTGAAAATATTGTTGAAAATGGAGCTATTGCTTACAATGAGCATTTAATCCTTTTCACACAATGCTTTCAAACACGTTTCAAATTAATGCTTTTCATATTTGAACGTTTTACTATGGACATTCTTTTACTCGACACATTTTGAATAACATGCTAGAGATGAATGATAACGAGCAATGTTGCCTTACGTCAAGGGGAGTAGTTGAAACCTTTGTGGAAAAAGAGGAAAAGAGTCACGATAAACAATTTTGCAGCCATCTGCTGCACATGCGTCAACAAGCGACTGTAAGCGGGAAAGGGTTGAGCCGTTTCCGTTATAGCTACTTAATTACATACGAATGTTGAAAGTGTATTTGCAAACGGAGCAATTGTTGACAATGAGCAATTCCTCCTTTCCAAACAATGCTTTGAAACATGAATCAATTTTTTTTCTATAACCTAGATAACGAAAACATTTGTCTACAGTTATTATTTTAATCGTTGCCCCTTTTAGACACATTTGACTCGCCTTAACAGATGAATGATAATCAGCAAGTTTGTCTTTTTCCACAATGTTTTTTCATCACTATTCAAAATAGGAAATAGAAATTAAATCTAGAAATTAGAGATAAATTAATTTCAACATTGATTGATTGGGGTTATCGCCTTTTTATTAACATTTCCTCAGTAATACCACGGCGGCAAGTTCACCTACAAATGTATTTCCTGGTTTTCTCACACCAGTACTGCACACAACAACCTTCCCAAGCAACTGGCTGCTTTTCCACATAGACTTAGCCCATTGGTGAAAGACGAATGACGCACGTCGCATTGACTTTTGTCAAACGTCGGAAAGAAATTTGGCCTAAAATGTCAACATTATAACCGCAAGGTCATTATTTATTTTATAATTGAGGCGATTTTGGGACAAAATTTATAATGTACATGCATTTGCGTTAATTGAAGACTCAACGTCCGTCAACGTGTAATCTAGTCCTTGATGTATCTGTTGACAAATAAACTAGAAATGTAGTCTAAATAGGTTTTTGTAAATTAACCTTGTACGTCTTCTGTAATCAATACTTTATAAGTTGTCTCTGCCTGTAAAGTTTGGAGGTATAATCCGGCGTCCGGCCGGCTGTCTTCCTGAATGTGCATTCGTCCGTTCGTCATGTATTGGTCAACACGTTGTTACTGTATGGCAGACTTATTTCAAAGTGGTCACACTTATACCGTGTGATCAGGAGAACGGCAAAGTACTAGGTACATAACTCTGGTCTGTTTATTTTAGTTATCTCTATTTTTCCTTATTTAGTTCAGCGATTGTCTCAATTAATTTCCATTGTATCCATTTCAAACTTGGTTTGTAGGTAACTTATGCAGTGCACCATTACCATAACGTTAGCATGCTGTGTTTGGAGTGTGTATATTTTTGTCTTTCCATGTTCTCACTTATTATATGACTTTCGCATGCAACACATGCGTGCCGTGAAATGCCCTTGTTCGTTAATGAATACTTCCCCCAAGCTGTGTCATGTGGATGAACACAAAGACGGACAGACAGTCAGTCGCTCCGGAAAAAGTACACAGCTTGGGGGAAGTATTCATTAACAAACCGTAACGGACAGACGGACGAACATGTCTGTCCGTTACGGTTTGCATTAATGGGTCAAAACTGTGTTTCTGTTTCGCGGATCCATTTCAAAGTTGTCACTCGTATACATTGGGATTAGGAGATCGATACAATATTTTGAACACAAATCTGATCTGGTTTTTTAGGTGTAAACTCATTTTTCATTTGTTCGGTTATTGTCTCAATAGATGTCCAATGTATCAATTTAAGACTTGGTGTATAGGGAACTCAGAGCTACAGATGTGCAGTGCAAAAAGAAACATAACTCTAGCATGCTTTCGATTGTCTTTCATTTTATCAGCATGATTACAATATATATTGTGGATCTTTAGTGATTTCTGAACTGGAAATATTTTAATTAAGGGTCGCTGCTCGTTTTTTTGTCAATATTTTGTCCTTCCTGATTAATTTTCTTTATACAAACAAAGGGTCAAACTTTGATAAATAAGGTATATGTTATTGGCAGGCAGTATGTGTTGCTTCACACATTTTTGGTTTGGTTTGTTTTAAAGGTCATTGTTTATTGTTCCAACAATGTTTGTCCATATTATCTATGCCTTATATTTTCAACTTACATATGCCCCTATACCATAAGCACTTTCAGCGCTTTGATTTTAACTATATGTTTTTAAAATATGACAAAGTATTTGGGAAAGTTAAATGCGTTGCATAACCCCTTTAAGTCTTTGTCGATATCTGTCGATATCTGTACAATAATATTTACACTCTATACGGGAGATCCGTACACACTGATAATATGTATACATAATGTGTTCACTCTATCTATAGGGCAACCCGTACACAATCATATGTGTAATTTATTTATATTGGCGTTATCAAAATGGCGGCTAAACATAGTTTAGCTTCGGACTTTTTACCCGAATTTACCTGCACGCCTTGTTCAAAGGAAGATAACAACAAAGAAGCTGCATGGTTCTGTAGGGAGTGTAGTGAGTACTACTGTGATCAGTGTTTGAAAGCCCACAGCCGCCTCGGGGCTTTGACAGGGCATCAAGTACTGGATGAGGAAGCATTTAGACAATCCAAAACGTCCATCAACACATCAGCAGGACTCAATCTTCCCACGGATAAATGCCGAAGACACTTCAACAAGTTGGTTGACATGTATTGCGAGGATCATGACATGGTTAGCTGTAGTGTGTGTGCAGCTCTAGAACACAGGTGGGTCGGTGATTGATTTATTGATGTTTTACGACGCTTTCAACTATATTTATGTCATATCATGGCGACCACTTCACCTACCAATGTGTTTCTGGCTTTCTAACACCAGTATTCTACACAACAGTATTTCCAATTAACTTTCTAATTGTTCAAATAGACTGTTAATCCGTCGGTTGACGACGCTTGTCGTATTGAATCTTGTCAAACGTCGGAAAGCATGTTTGCCGACCTAGGGTTCGAACTCACAAACCCTGGTTTGACAGACCACGTTTCTACAAACTGAGCTAACCTGACTTAGGTGAGTCATTTGATTGCATTTTAACACAGATGTAACAATTGTATATATACATGTTCTGATCAGTGTGTATTTTAATATAAAGAGTTGATCAGGAAGTTAAAAACATATTTGATGTTCATAGGCGACATACTTAATCTGATTACTTTTTATTTTTCGCCGTTTTTAACATTATTTCCGTTATATAACGGCGACGGAACAATTCCAGTGCCACGGCATTCCCCCATGACCGCCGGAGATCGCGACAGAGATTCCCTTTTCCAAATCAAAACACGCTTACAATTATCATGTTTTAATACAATTCTGTCAATGCTGATTCTTATGATATATACTACTTAAGCTATCTTTAACGTTATACATGTTTACAACTTTATTATATTTATATTGGAGAAGGGACGTTTTATAAATAATTTACATATTTCGTTGTTTATAAATAAACTTGATCCACTGTGAATTCTGACAATAGACAATTGAATCAAACAGCATGTTCAGTTAACCAGAGTTTGAAATGTTGTGATCACTCACCGTCCGTATTTCGTCCGTCCGTGGTACCTCGTCCGTCATGGCCGTCTTCGTTATTTCTGTTCATTCATATTGGGCCGGGTCTATTTTACCCTTCATACCTTAAGTGAAAATTTCAAAATTCGTCTTCTTAGAACATGTTAGCCCTAAATTTTTTTGCAGTCTGTTCCTCGAGTAGAACAGAATAAATATCATTGATTTCCAATAAAGAGTTATATATAACATAACATATTAACCAATAAAATAAATATCGAGTTTATGCAGGGTATTAATGTTGCCGGGAAATATTTCATGAATCATGTGCGTGACATGTTGGCCCATCGAGTGCTAACTAAATAGCATGAACACTGTTCTGGTAGGTTGTTTATTGACGCCGCGCGGAAACGCGGCGTCAGTATTGAATAGGTTTCAATTTGTACCATGGGGATGCGTAATCGAATAGTGAAATTGTATTAACTGATTTAAGAAACAACAAGATACAAAATACGTATGTCTTCTATCGTTATTAGAAACATTTAGACACATTAAATGGGTATTTAATCAATTTTCCCAAACTTCCTAGGCTACGCTTCTTAGCTCACCTGAGCACGAAGTGCTCAAGGTGAGTTATTGTGATCGCCTTTTGTCCGGCGTGCTTCGTGCGTCCGTCAATTTCTTCTCCTCAGTAACCAGTGGGAGTGGGTCAATTTAGATGAAACTTCACAGAAAGCATCCTCTCAATGATCTCACCAGAATTCCTTCAAATTGTTTGGATCCAAGTATTATTCTGGTTTCCATGGCAACGAAACAAAAACAATTTTAACATTCTTCTTCTCCCAAACTGCTTGGCAGATGTTCAAAATGTGTTGTAGAAATGTTCCTTGTTGATTGGTCGAAAAACATGTCCACCAGAGGGCGTAGCCATTTTGCCTTATACGGCTATAGTGAAAACTTAAAAAATCTTCTCCTCCGAAAGTGTCAGGCCGATTTGCGAATAATTTTGTAGAAATGTTCCTAGGGTGACCCTCTATAAGATTCCTAAAAGCCATGTTGATTGTTCGAAAACTATAGCCACCAGGGGGCGGAGCTTATATGGCTAAAGTGAAAAAAAAAAAAAATCAGGTGAGCGATAGAAGGCCAACTTATTTAGATCATCTGGTCCTCTTTCAAAATTGTTTAATATTTAAATTCCATGGAGAACTTTTGTTGTTCCGTCATCATAAAGGTTACAAAATGTCCAAACTTTAAACTTCTTCTCCTTTAAATCTGCTTCTCAGATTCTAATATAATTTGGTAGAAATGATCCTTGGTTGACCCTCTACAAAGCCAATTTGATTGGTTGAAAAACATGGCAACCAGGCCCCATCCAAAAAGGGGCAAAAGTACAACATTTTATAATTCCAATTTTATAAAAGAGCTTGTCTGATTTAAAGAAAATTGAAATGAAATCTTACTTCAGTGATCCTCTACTTAAATTGTTCAAGCCATATTGCAACCAGGGATCATCAAAAAAGGGGTCAATTTAACTTTTAGCTACACATGACAATTGCTACCATTCCACTGGACCAATTTCAACTTTACCTCACAGTTGGTCATCTTTCAAAATTGTTCAAAGACTTACATTATGTGTACAACTTCGGTTGCTGTGGCATCAGAAAGTGAGAAAATGCCCAAACTTTACAATCAAATTCCTTCAGAATCCGCTCGTACGATTCCAAGATAATTTGGTAGAAATGTTACTTAAGTGACCCTTTACAAACACTGTTCCAGCCATATTGATTCGTTGAAAAACAGGGCAGCAAGGCGGCATCAGGAAATGGTCAAAATGACAGCACTTTAGATTTCAAGATAATTTAGCAGAACTGTTCCTTAACTGACCCTTTACATCATTTATTCGGTTAAAATAGATATGCTATGTGGCATCGGAAAAGAGGTTAATGAACTTTTAGTTTCAAATGTCATCTCCTAAAACATTGGACCAATATCTACCAAACTCACAGGAATGTTTCTTTGGTGGTTCTATTTCAAAGTGTGCAAACATTTAATGCCTTATTACAAATGGCCTTTACTGATAAGCTATTTCTTAGTCACACCTTGTAGTTTCATTTGCACTCCTGATCAAATTTTCCAAGATATTTGCAGTTAAATATTTGCTCCTAATCAATTATTTCAGGTGATCGATTTAGGGCCATCTTGGGCCTCTTGTTAATAGTTAGGTGTACGGCACTGACGATCCGATTCATCAAAGCTCAGAAAACAAGTTTCGGGGGTTGTTTTAAAAAAATTGGTAATCTTGAAAAAAATCAATGATAATTCATTTTGATTACTACATATTATAGTATAATCTCGAAACTGTAAAAAAAACGTTCACCCAACTATGTAACTATGTTACGCAATGCCGTAATGTGACCCATTATCTTATATGTAAACAATAAATCAACCAATGAAAGTTATGTATAAGTCATAGCATTTTTCCCTCGAGACGCTATCCCTATCAACCGACCAATGGGAAAGACTAAATTATCCTTCCAAAGCTTGTGTCACACTTAACTTATAACTAGAGGCATTAATCCTTAAGTTTATAGCTGTTAATATCTCAGCACCTATGTTTTTTTTTATCTAATTGATCTAGTTAGTGCAGATTTGAAACCGTGAATTGGTAAAAATTAAGAAACTTCGTCAAGGTCAACCTCGAATATGGGTCATGTCGGGTCAAAAAGTAGGTCATTAGGTAATATTGGAAAATGTCGTTAACATTCTAAAGGCCGCAATTTTGTCAGAAAATTTGTCTTAATGACATCTAGGTCAAGTTCGAATATGGGTAATATTGGGTCAGAAACAAGGTCTCTAGGCTAAATTGAAGGGACATCTTGTTAACACTCTGGAGGCTGCATTTTTAACTTGAACTTGTTTAAACTTTATCAGAATGTTTGTCCTGATGATATGTACGCCAAGTTTGAATTTGGGTCATGTTTGTTCAAAATCTAGGTCACTAGGCCACATTGAAGGAAAATCTTGTAAAACTGTATAATCCATTTTTTTGGCTACAGCAGCTTCAAATGTTGTCAAAATGTTTGTCTTGATTAAATCTAGGACAAGTTTGAATATGGGACATATTGGGTTAAAAACTAGGTCACTAGGCCACATTGATGGATTGACACGACAACACGTCCAATCAGTATTGTGTTCATCTGCATGCTCAAGACCAACGTTGACACGACAGCACGTCCAGTCCTAATAATGCTCAACAGCGCGCTAAAGACCAAGGTTGACACGAAAACACTTCTAGTCCTAATTATGTTCATCTGCTAATGATTATTATTATTGTTATCATTATTATGATCGTTATTATATAATTTCTAATATTGTTATTATTATTATTATTATTATTGTTATTATTATTATTATTATAACAATTTGTATTATTATTATCATTATTATTATTATTACTGTTATTACAATTACCATTATTGTTATCATTCTTATTGTTATCATTATTATCTTTACCATTATTATCTTGACCATTTTTATTATTTATACAAAATTGCCGAAAATGAAGCATATTTTGTTTGGGTTTTACGCCGTTTTCAACGTTATTTCAATTATATATCATGGCGACAGTTCACTCATTCATGATCCCTGGGTAAACAAACCAGTACTAAACTAGGAAATGTGTCTCCATCAAGAGCACTCCACCATGACCACAGCGCCGCGGCTTGGGGATCGAACCCGGCACACCCGGTTCCAAATCTCTGACTCTAGCCACTAGGCCACGGCGGATTCTTGTACTATGCAATAAACCAGAAATAAACTCATGTTACTTAAATAAGTATACCTTCGCTTAACTACTGTAACAGTACAGCTTATTATAAATTTGATTTAATATTACAACCTTGCGGTAATTTAGTATCCAGTTTCTTTTACCACGATTCCTCCAGCAACAATCTGTACCTCCACCGTGTAATCTTTGCAGAACTGCGACACCTACGTCTGCTTCTGTATGCCCCGAAAAATGCGGATTGATCGGTTTGTCTGCTTGTAAACGAATATCTCTCTTATGTTCGGTGATCGACCTTTCCGTCTCACCAACATACACCGTTTTATTACATCCACTGCAGAGGAGTCCATACACGACATTACGCTATGAACAGTCGACATTGCTTACAGCCTTATACGACATAATTTCACTTGTATCAAAAATGTCGTCTTTATGAAGACACTGTCAGATGGTGCACGTACAAACGTTTTTGGGAGTACGAAGGGCTTTATTCGTTTTACCATGGATAAACTAATAATAAACTAGTATATTGAAATGTATTTCAGGCTGTGTGAGAAAGTTTTATATATTCCTGACATCGCTGATGATCGTTTAAATGGACTCTGTGTCCAGGCCGTTACATGCAAATTGACTAAAACCTTAGTTGAAATAAAGGACTTAAAACAAGGTCGTTTAGAGCACAACACCCGACTATCCGACGAGAGAGATTCTGGTTTAAACAGCGTTGAGCTGAGAAGGAGGGATATTAATGAATATTTAGACAGTCTTGACGCAACAGTGAACACGAGGATAACGGATAAACACAATGAGTTTAGTAGCAAGCTTGCGGATGATGTGAATACTTGTGATGAGGCCATAGAATTGCTTGAAGAAATGAATAGTAGGCTACAAACATCGTGCAATCCACCCCAGAGTTTTGTGAATATAAAACAGACAGAACAAACTATTAAAGAGATTGAAAATGAAAAAGAGAAATGCCTAAAGAGCAACAACGACCGTCTGACAATTTCGAATGAGGTAAGATTGTGGAGGACAGTGATTCAGTTATAGAGCGTCGGCCTCTTGAACCAGTCGGTCCCGGGCTTGAATCCCGTAATGAGCGGGTTCTGCCTTCGGGCTTTTTCATCGCAAGTACTGGTTAAGTCTCCAGGAAGCAGACATCGACCGTGATTGATATAAGCTGCAAACTTGTTTGGCAATCAATGTAAAATGAATAAGTTTTAACGAACTAAATGAGATAAGAGCACGAACATACATGTAATTCTAATTCAATCCCAAACATGTAATGTAACATTTATCAGTTGGGTTGTTACAACGTAATCTTCATTAGCCGGAGACCAGGGTTCAAACATGGGTTTGGTTAAATCATATACTCCCCGGCCGGTCATACCAACGAATTTAGAAATGGTAGTAACTGCTGCCGTCCTTGGCGCCTTGTATGGAACGCCTCAACTGTCTTATAATGACGAATATTATTATATTGTGTGCACCCTTTGTTATGTTGTGTACATACTTTACTATGTTAAGTAAATACTTTATTATGTCATGTACATACTTTAGTATGGTGTGTACATACTTTATTATGACGTATACATACTTTATTATGGTATGTGCATTGTTTATTTTGTTTCGTGCATTTTTTTATTATGTGATATAGCTTGTCTTTTATGCTAAGTGCACTACTGTATATGTTCTGAGTGAGTTTTATTGTCTTATGTGCATTTTCTGTTAATTGCATTCGCCCGTTTGTCTGGATCGCCGGTTTCAAATTTTTTTACCGTTTTTTACCGGGGCATCTTGGAATTATACCCGTTTATGTTGTCCGCGTCATCATAATAGACTTCCTACATAACGAAATACAGTTTGTACACCATATAACAAATATGAACAAAGCATATTAAGAAATCCCGTAAGACAATAAATTATGCCCTCAAGATAATAAAAACTGCACAAAACTCAATAAATAATGTACATAACATAATAAACAACATTCACAAGGTATCAGTAGTGTGAAACTAAAGGGAGGTATAGTCGGTATTTAGGGGCAAATTAGTCGGTAAAGGGAGTAATTGTCGGTATGGGCAAAAAGTCGGTAAAGGGAGTAATTGTCGGTATGAACAAAAACTCGGTAAAGAGCATTTAGTCGGTTTGAGTAAAAACTCGGGAGCATAATCCTCGATGACGTATCATTTCCTCGGTATCATATGACGTCGTTAAACCGTGCCTTCCGAGACGGGTGGTGATCGAGACGGGATTGTTAAAGAGGGGCACATTCGATAGGCGCGGTTTCCGATAAAACAAGTGAGAAGACTGACGCGAGTAAACAGCTAAATGTTTATTACGGCCCTTTAAAAACTAATAATAATAATAATACATTCCCTTTAAGTATTTCCGTCTACACAATGTTTTTATCATAATATTTCAACCACTATTAGAAGAATGTTTTCAGATATATGATCATTGTTTTGAAAACCGATATACAACAAATGCAAGTTCAGTTGAATGTGCACTATATTGTGATCATTGATTGAAAACCGCTTTGTTAACCTATGTGCCTACGTTAAACGATTAAACACTAACGTAATTCATATTATTAGTTTTTATATAATTAGCCTAGCGTTACGGGGTTAGCATTACGACTGACTAGCTGTCCCGATAAATGGATCGGTACTACTGGTAATCTATCCATAAAACACCATGATATACCTTACAAATAGTTGAAAGCGGCGTAAAAACAAATCAAAAACACACACTTTGATATACTAAATTATATTAACCCTATCGAATAGATTAAAAGAACTTTCTTCAATCAATCAAAGAAAGAAAGTTTATACTTACTTAAATCCTCTTAGCGATGTGGTGGGGAAAAAACAATTCATCAGGTGGAATTACCATTACTGCCCGATATTCTTTAAAATGACAAATTACTATATTTGGAAAAGAAATAAAAGAAATGTAGACTCATAAAAATAATATATTTCATGGCTATCTTGTTAGCATATAAAACATATGGAGCCTTGTTGCACTGACTAACAGTCAATAAATAGTAGTAGCCTTGTATGTTAAGAAATTGTTGAATGATATATAAGACTTGTTATACAATGATTTAACATGAACACGAGATAAATACCACTTGTTTTTCAGGGTCGGAGACCAAACCATCATCGCTCATATCTATTTTTAATAATCTCGTTTCAGTCATACAAATGTATAACCATAACTCTAGAAGACGGAACAGTTAAAGTATTTGGAAAATCAGATGAATCAAATGGTGTGAACATATCCGATGCTTCAAGACATTTAGACGGTACATTGGAATCGATGAAGTGTGCTTTCTGTATGGACTCGTTTACAAACCCCAAAACCTTATCTAAATGTGGACATACATTCTGTACTGAGTGTATTGACGACTATTTCAAAGTGAAGCCGGTTTGTCCATTCTGTTTTACTGTCTATGGGGTCTTAACTGGTACACAACCAAATGGAGAGATGCAGGTTGAGATGGACAAACGTCTTAAACTACCCGGATATGACAGATACGGTTCCATTCGGATTAATTACAGTTTTCCAGATGGGACTCAAGGGGTAAATATTTTGATTGGTTGCAGTTAACGTCGTTTTCAGCAGTGAATCAGTTTTATCATGGCGGCCTGTTCACATAACCAGGTGTTTCCTTGCTTTCTCGCACAGGAACTCAATACAATATTTTCTCAAGGCAACTGACTGCTTCCCACATGGACGTTGACAAGAGAAATATATTTTTCATATTGGTACAAGTCATTTAAAAACTTTAATTCTCGTGGGTTTCAGCTTCAATGTATATTAGAATCACGAACAGAATCGCCCTTTGTAATGGTTTTGACAATGAAGTAAGTTTTTTAATTTATTTTATTAAACAAGATATTTCTTTTTCATGAAATAATATTTCGTAGTATCTGCATCATTATTTGATATGCAATTTTGTCATTTATTTCGTCTTTACGAAATGAATATTTCCTCTTTACGAAGGAATATTTCTTCTTTACGAAAGAATATTTCCTCTTAGCGAAATATTATTTCTTAGCATTCAAAATATATGTGCAACAAGTACACCTCCCAAATTATGATTATTTTCATTGGAACAGTTTTCTCAGAATCGTGTCCACAATAAATGTTGATATATGTTTCGACGTACGAACATGAATATTCTAAATGTGTTGTTGCAATGTGGAAATTATTCTCTATGCACTTCGAACGAAGCGGAAGCCCGTATAATAAATTCAATATAACATGTATAATATAGACGACCTTGTTGATACATGATATTTATTTTCTAGAAGGAACATCCCAGTCCCGGACAGAAATATTACGGTACACGTCGTACTGCCTACCTACCCGACACTAAAGAAGGACTCAAAGTTCTTAAACTGTTAAAGTTGGCTTTTAAAAGAAGACTTGTGTTTACAATCGGAAGGTCCGTGACGACGGGATCAGAGAACGCAGTGACGTGGAATGATATCCATCACAAGACAAATATAACTGGGGGTTCATCAAAGTAAGAGAACCATGTTAATTATACGTCCGCAAACACCGTATGTCTATTGGGATATTGATTAAATACACCGGTCTTTCTGGTTTGTCTCTCGGTAACATGCAATTCAGTTTCATTATATATATTAATATAACAGACTATAATCGTTAATTGCACATGATTACGGTATAATTATGTTTGATAATTATTTAGGAATTGAATAGTAAATTCCTTTGAACTGTGAATGTTATAATACCAAAAAGAGTTTGCGGGGGTATTAGGTCAATTTAGTTGCATTTCTAGTTGTGAATGTTTATAATATAGCTTTGTCCAGACATTCTCTAGTTCTAATGCAAATTTTGAAGGAGTATTTCTTCTTCAAAGTGTAAGAGATGGTCGACTCCATTATCGTTACATAATGGAGTTTTTGTCCAGATTTCGGGTATTAAAGCTCTTTTGAAATGAGGACATTTTAAGTGCCTAAATTCATATGCTTCCATTTATATTAAGGGGTACCCAGTAAACCTTTCTATTTATATATTGGGGTATCCCGATGTAGACTACTTGTATACGTTTAGGTGTGAAATCAGGCATTTAAGTGAGTCCCCTTAATGCAATGTAGGATTTCAAAAATTAAGTACAGAAAATGCTCGGACCCCACTACCTCACCTGTGTGAATACAAGATTTTAACCCAGTTACGACCTTAAAGTTTCTATTTATATTGTTGGTACCCTAATATAAATTACGTCTACATTTCTTCTTTGTATAGGGTATCCTGATTTAGACATTTATAGTTTATGGATAACTGTTTATGTTTCTATTCATAGTTAACGGTTACCTGATTTCGACATTTATGTTTCTATTCATAGTTAACGGTTACCTCCTTTAGACATTTATGTTTCTATTCATAGTTAACGGTTACCTCCTTTAGACATTTATGTTTCTATTCATAGTTAACGGTTACCTCCTTTAGACATTTATGTTTCTATTCATAGTTAACGGTTACCTCCTTTAGACATTTATGTTTCTATTCATAGTTAACGGTTACCTCCTTTAGACATTTATGTTTCTATTCATAGTTAACGGTTACCTCCTTTAGACATTTATGTTTCTATTCATAGTTAACGGTTACCTCCTTTAGACATTTATGTTTCTATTTATAGTTAACGGTTACCTCCTTTAGACATTTATGTTTCTATTCATAGTTCATGGTTACCTAAATTAGACATATATGTTTTATTTATAGTTTCGGGTAGCCAGATATACATTACCTCTGTAGGTTTCGATTTACAGTTTTGGGTTCCGATATAGACTACTTCTATAATTATAGTTTTGGGTACACATAATAAATAACTTTATATATTTTCTATTTATAGTTTTGGGTACACATAATAAATAACTTTATATATTTTCTATTTATAGTTTTGGGTACACATAATAAATAACTTTATATATTTTCTATTTATAGTTTTGGGTACACATAATAAATAACTTTATATATTTTCTATTTATAGTTTTGGGTACCCCGATCCGGATTATTTAACCCGGGTTACAGGAGAACTTCAGGCGAAGGGGGTCACAGAGGCCGATATCAAATGAAACAAAATTTATTTCCAAGCCCATTTTATAATTGATTGTGGTTCCAAAGCTGAGATATTGTTTTTATTTTGACTTTTATAACTTTTCTTCTTCGTTTTGCTATTGTTTTTAATTAGTTGTAGAAGTAGTATATACCCCCACGGTCTGTTGGTTCTTTTCTGATAATAACTGGTCAAGTTTGACTTTGGTCAGATACCACCAATGGTTTATTGAGTCATGACTCCTTTTCAACTTCGAATTTGAAAACTATTTTTGGTACAAGGGATTTAGTACTGAATCCTGTTTCCGCCATCGGCTTTTCCACTTTAAAGGAACATTTAACTGGACAACTAGAAATGATAAAAGGCAAATATTAATTTGTCTACCTAAAAGTGTTTTAGTCGATAACAGCGGGTTAATAATGACAACTTGTGGACTTGGGACGATTTTATCGGAAATAACACCGCTAGAAAGTGTGCCGATCTTACTCCGCCCCTATAAGAAATAATCTGCTTTCCAGTAATCTGTAGGCGAAGGTGTGTCTATTAATATTAAATATATTTTTGAATCTGCTGTGCAAGCTAAAATACAGTTTCCTTGATATACGTAGCCTTTAAAGTAGTCACCCATTGGCTTTTAGAGGCATACGTCCTTGTGAAAATACCTCCGTACAAATTATCTCTAATCGACAAGAAAACGAAGGAACAATAGTATCGACCTTAACACTTCAACATTTCTGTTCCGTTTTGTCGCTGTTAATTCCAGGTCGACCAGTTGAAATAAGAGCGATAATAGTGACCCCAAAACTTCGATTTGTGGTCAAATAATCAGCAAACAAATATAAATTAGAGGCGCTCAGTGTTGCGGGGTTAGCATTGCGACTTACTGTCTACCCTTCGTTTCTGACTATCTGTGTCGATCTCCTGACAAAAGTATACGCATAGAACTGTATTAACAAGACGTTTAATAAGAGCTTATTGGTCACTTTACCAATCCCACTGCTGCTGTTGCTGTTTCTGTTTCGCTTTCTTAGAAAGTTCAACCTATCCACATGCTGATCCTACTTGGGAACAGTAACCGTGTCACTTAAAGATAGTATGCACTATTGAAGCCCTTTGGTTAAACTCGTGAAAGAGCCTCGATAAGCACATACATAGTGTACTTAATGTTAAACAGCTACTTTGTACATATATAGCATTTGAATATAGCATTTGAATAGGTTGAGCCGGATCACTCTAAAACAGACTTCAGAAACTGCCGATCAGCGAAGATAACAGACAGTCTACACCTCCGCATAGACTGACTGAGATCTCCTCAGATATTCACCTAGCGAAATATTTCATCGTTTAATCTCCTGGGGTCTGTTTTGGGCTGAAAATTCTCAATAAGAAAACATGCCATTTTCTCATAATTTCTTTTTCTTTTCTATTGTTTACTTTCTATTTGTTGTATACATGTAACTGCATCATTATGTAATTTGTTATATGTAACTCTTCAGAAAATGGAGGCAATAAAGATGTTCTTGATGGAACGCCATGGTTAGTATGGTGGTTTTGATGATACCCCTTTGAAACAATACCGGCACATTTAAGTCCGAAAGAGGTTTGCACCTTTTCAGTATAGAAAGAAGAGTTCCCTTTAGTCGAGTTAAAGTTTTGAGATAGTAAAGTGTCTGTTTAGATGTGTATATATAAGTATACGCCTCATCTTGATGGAACGCCGTCATGGTTCTTGACGGTTTTGACGACTCCCGCTGGCAACAATATCCTTCCAAAAAGACATTGGCATCACTTTAATATCAGCCAGTGCATACGTAATCCGCACAGTGTAGATAAAGATCATCTTGGCCATCTGCTCTGTCTTGACAGAATTTTCTAACAAGCTATTGTAGGTAATATGTGAACAATGTAGATCTTGATCAGAATGTGCGGATGTACTGGATAATCTGGATCTATTCTGACCACAAAAGCAAACGTGTGAGGTTGCCGATTGCCGGGCTCATATAGAAAGAAGAGTTCCCGTTAGTCGCTGCTCCTACCGATGATTCGAACTTCGACTTGCCTCTGTATGACGAGTCATTGGACCTGCAGTAGCCTAAATCCCCATGCTAAACAATCATGAGTTTTCACATCGCCCATTGTGCAACACCTCATGAAGCCTTTAGGGACGTGTGCTCCATTTCTTTTTGAAGAGAGCTTCTTAACGAATCTTATACTATTTCCACAATTTGCCTCCCTAAACACCGGCATGGTTTACAGTACCCACAGATACTCCCGGTTTGGCTGGTGTTTGCCTTTATGTCATAGAATATATTTGAGAGATCACGAGAGGGATCCACAGCACAACATTGATCGGAGATCAACGCCGTTTACAAGAATGTTTTTGTCATATCAAGACAACCAGTTCACCTATCCTAGTGTTTTTCACACCAATACGCATCACATCAGTGTTTCTAAGCAGCTGGCTGATTTTTCACAGCTTTCAGACTATCAGTCCATTGGTTGGGGACAAATGACCCTGGTCGCATTGACTTTTAGTAATAAAGACATTCTGAAATGATGTTTGCCGAGCTAGGCTTTGAACTCGCAACTTGTTTTACAGCCCGCACTGCTACCGACTGGGCTACCGGGGCTCGGCTACATCCGATTAAAACATAGAGTGCCCATATCCGTTCCCGTTAAACATTTCCCCTATTCTAACGGAAAACAAACAAACTGATTGAAAGTATGGATAAAAGATAAGATATCTTCGAGGGAGTGGTTATTATTTTGGGAAAAGGGTATGATGCTCGTCACAATGTTTTCCAAAGATTCCTGCATTCAGATATGTCAAAATGTTTTTCCAAGTTTTAACCTCTCAATAACGATTGTATCTTATCCCTCTGGAGAGGTTGATCTGTAGATGAGCAATACTCAGAAGTTACTCTGTAGATCAGCACCAATCAGAAGTTACTCTGTATATCAGCACCAATCAGAAGTTACTCTGTAGATCAGCACCAATAAGACGTTACTCTGTAGATCAGCACCACTAAGAAGTTACTCTGTAGATCAGCACCACTCAGAAGTTACTCTGTAGATATCAGCACCACTCAGAAGTTACTCTGTAGATCAGCACCAATCAGAAGTTACTCTGTAGATCAGCACCACTCAGAAATTACTCTGTAGATCAGCACCACTCAGAAGTTACTCTGTAGATCAGCACCACTCAGAAGTTAGTATGTAGATCAGCACCACTAAGAAGTTACTCTGTACATCAGCACCACTCAGAAGTTACTCTGTAGATCAGCACCACTCAGAAGTTACTCTGTAGATCAGCACCAATCAGAAGTTACTCTGTAGATCAGCACCACTCAGAAGTTACTCTGTAGATCAGCACCACTCAGAAGTTACTCTGTAGATCAGCACCAAGCAGAAGTTACTCTGTAGATCAGCACCAATCAGAAGTTACTCTGTAGATCAGCACCACTCAGAAGTTATTCTGTAGATGATCACCACCAATAAGAAGTAACTCTGTAGATCAGCACCACTCAGAAGTTACTCTGTAGATCAGCACCAATAAGAAGTTACTCTGTAGATCAGCACCATTCAGATGTTACTCTGTAGATCAGCACCACTCAGAAGTTACTCTGTAGACTTGCACCAATAAGAAGTTACTCTGTAGATCAGCACCACTCAGAAGTTACTCTGTAGATCAGCACCAATCAGAAGTTACTCTGTAGATCAGCACCAATAAGAAGTAACTGTAGATCAGCACCAATAAGAAAATACTCTGTAGATCAGCACCAATAAGAAGTTATTCTGTAGATCAGCACCACTCAGAAGTTACTCTGTAGATCAGAACCAATCAGAAGTTACTCTGTAGATCAGCACCAATAAGAAGTAACTGTAGATCAGCACCAATAAGAAGTTACTCTGTAGATCAGTACCAATATGAAGTTACTCTGTAGATCAGCACCACTCAGAAGTTACTCTGTAGATCAGCACCAATAAGAAGTTATTCTGTAGATCAGCACCAATAAGAAGTTACTCTGTAGATCAGCACCAATCAGAAGTTACTCTGTAGATCAGCACCACTCAGAAGTAACTCTGTAGATCAGCACCAATAAGAAGTAACTCTGTAGATCAGCACCAATCAGAAGTTACTCTGTAGATCAGCACCACTCAGAAGTTACTCTGTAAATAAGCACCACTCAGAAGTTACTCTGTAGATCAGCACCAATCAGAAGTTACTCTGTATATCAGTACCACTCAGAAGTTACTCTGTAGATCAGCACCACTCAGAAGTTACTCTGTAGATCAGCACCAACCAGAAATTACTCTGCAGATCAGCACCAATAACAAGTAACTCTGTAGATCAGCACCAATTAGAAGTAACTGTAGATCAGCACCAATAAGAAGTAACTGTAGATCAGCACCAATAAGAAGTTACTCTGTAGATCAGCACCAATAAGAAGTTACTCTGTAGATCAGCACCACTAAGAAGTTACTCTGTAGACTTGCACCAATCAGAAGTTACTCTGTAGATCAGCACCAATAAGAAGCTACTCTGTAGATCAGCACCAATAAGAAGTTACTCTGTAGATCAGCACCAATAAGAAGTTACTCTGTAGATCAGCACCAATCAGAAGTTACTCTGTAGATAAGCACCACTCAGAAGTTATTCTGTAGACTTGCACCAATAAGAAGTTACTCTGTAGATCAGCACCAATAAGAAGTTACTCTGTAGATCAGCACCAATAAGAAGTTACTCTGTAGATCAGCACCACTAAGAAGTTACTCTGTAGACTTGCACCAATCAGAAGTTACTCTGTAGATCAGCACCAATAAGAAGTTACTCTGTAGATCAGCACCAATCAGAAGTTACTCTGTAGATCAGCACCACTCAGAAGTTACTCTGTAGATGATCACCACCAATAAGAAGTAACTCTGTAGATCAGCACCACTCAGAAGTTACTCTGTAGATCAGCACCAATAAGAAGTTACTCTGTAGATCAGCACCATTCAGATGTTACTCTGTAGATCAGCACCACTCAGAAGTTACTCTGTAGACTTGCACCAATAAGAAGTTACTCTGTAGATCAGCACCACTCAGAAGTTACTCTGTAGATCAGCACCAATCAGAAGTTACTCTGTAGATCAGCACCAATAAGAAGTAACTGTAGATCAGCACCAATAAGAAAATACTCTGTAGATCAGCACCAATAAGAAGTTATTCTGTAGATCAGCACCACTCAGAAGTTACTCTGTAGATCAGAACCAATCAGAAGTTACTCTGTAGATCAGCACCAATAAGAAGTAACTGTAGATCAGCACCAATAAGAAGTTACTCTGTAGATCAGTACCAATATGAAGTTACTCTGTAGATCAGCACCACTCAGAAGTTACTCTGTAGATCAGCACCAATAAGAAGTTATTCTGTAGATCAGCACCAATAAGAAGTTACTCTGTAGACTTGCACCAATCAGAAGTTACTCTGTAGATCAGCACCAATAAGAAGTAACTCTGTAGATCAGCACCAATCAGAAGTTACTCTGTAGATCAGCACCACTCAGAAGTTACTCTGTAAATAAGCACCACTCAGAAGTTACTCTGTAGATCAGCACCAATCAGAAGTTACTCTGTATATCAGTACCACTCAGAAGTTACTCTGTAGATCAGCACCACTCAGAAGTTACTCTGTAGATCAGCACCAACCAGAAATTACTCTGCAGATCAGCACCAATAACAAGTAACTCTGTAGATCAGCACCAATTAGAAGTAACTGTAGATCAGCACCAATAAGAAGTAACTGTAGATCAGCACCAATAAGAAGTTACTCTGTAGATCAGCACCAATAAGAAGTTACTCTGTAGATCAGCACCACTAAGAAGTTACTCTGTAGACTTGCACCAATCAGAAGTTACTCTGTAGATCAGCACCAATAAGAAGCTACTCTGTAGATCAGCACCAATAAGAAGTTACTCTGTAGATCAGCACCAATAAGAAGTTACTCTGTAGATCAGCACCAATCAGAAGTTACTCTGTAGATAAGCACCACTCAGAAGTTATTCTGTAGACTTGCACCAATAAGAAGTTACTCTGTAGATCAGCACCAATAAGAAGTTACTCTGTAGATCAGCACCAATAAGAAGTTACTCTGTAGATCAGCACCACTAAGAAGTTACTCTGTAGACTTGCACCAATCAGAAGTTACTCTGTAGATCAGCACCAATAAGAAGTTACTCTGTAGATCAGCACCAATCAGAAGTTACTCTGTAGATCAGCACCAATAAGAAGTAACAATGTAGATCAGCACCAATTAGAAGTTAGTATGTAGATCAGCACCAATAAGAAGTTACTCTGTAGATCAGCACCAATAAGAAGTTACTCTGTAGATCAGCAACAATCAGAAGTTACTCTGTAGATCAGCACCAATAAGAAGTTACTCTGTAGATCAGCACCACTCAGAAGTTACTCTGTAGATCAGCACCACTCAGGAGTTACTCTGTAGATCAGTACCAATCAGAAGTTACTCTTTAGATCATCACCAATAAGAAGTTACTCTGTAGATCAGCACCAATAAGAAGTTACTCTGTAGATCAGCACCAATTAGAAGTTACTCTGTAGATCAGCACCAATTAGAAGTTACTCTGTTGATCAGCACCAATCAAAAGTTACTCTGTAGATCAGCACCACTCAGAAGTTACTCTGTAAATAAGCACCACTCAGAAGTTACTATGTAGATCAGCACCCATAAGAAGTTACTCTGTAGATCAGCACCAATCAGAAGTTACTCTGTAGATCAGCAAAACCCAGAAGTTACTCTGTAAATAAGCACCACTCAGAAGTTACTCTGTAGATCAGCACCAATCAGAAGTTACTCTGTAGATCAGCACCAATAATAAGTTACTCTGTAGATCAGCACCACTTAGAAGTTACTCTGTAGATCAGCATCACTCAGAAGTTACTCTGTAAATAAGCACCACTCAGAAGTTACTCTGTAGATCAGCACCAATAAGAAGTTACTCTGTAGATCAGCACCAATCAGAAGTTACTCTGTAGATCAGCACCACTCAGAAGTTACTCTGTAAATAAGCACCACTCAGAAGTTACTCTGTAGATCAGCACCAATCAGAAGTTACTCTGTATATCAGTACCACTCAGAAGTTACTCTGTAGATCAGCACCACTCAGAAGTTACTCTGTAGATCAGCACCAACCAGAAATTACTCTGTAGATCAGCACCAATAACAAGTAACTCTGTAGATCAGCACCAATTAGAAGTAACTGTAGATCAGCACCAATAAGAAGTAACTGTAGATCAGCACCAATAAGAAGTTACTCTGTAGATCAGCACCAATAAGAAGTTACTCTGTAGATCAGCACCACTAAGAAGTTACTCTGTAGACTTGCACCAATCAGAAGTTACTCTGTAGATCAGCACCAATAAGAAGTTACTCTGTAGATCAGCACCAATAAGAAGTTACTCTGTAGATCAGCACCAATAATAAGTTACTCTGTAGATCAGCACCAATCAGAAGTTACTCTGTAGATCAGCACCACTCAGAAGTTACTCTGTAGACTTGCACCAATAAGAAGTTACTCTGTAGATCAGCACCAATAAGAAGTTACTCTGTAGATCAGCACCAATAAGAAGTTACTCTGTAGATCAGCACCACTAAGAAGTTACTCTGTAGACTTGCACCAATCAGAAGTTACTCTGTAGATCAGCACCAATAAGAAGTTACTCTGTAGATCAGCACCAATCAGAAGTTACTCTGTAGATCAGCACCAATAAGAAGTAACTCTGTAGATCAGCACCAATTAGAAGTTAGTATGTAGATCAGCACCAATAAGAAGTTACTCTGTAGATCAGCACCAATAAGAAGTTACTCTGTAGATCAGCAACAATCAGAAGTTACTCTGTAGATCAGCACCAATAAGAAGTTACTCTGTAGATCAGCACCAATCAGAAGTAACTATGTAGATCAGCACCATTCAGAAGTTACTCTGTAGATCAGCATCACTCAAAAGTTAGTCTGTAGATCAGCACCAATAAGAATTTACTCTGTAGATCAGCACCACTCAGGAGTTACTCTTTAGATCAGTACCAATCAGAAATTACTCTTTAAATCATCACCAATAAGAAGTTACTCTGTAGATCAGCACCAAAAGAACCAATCAGAAGTTACTCTGTAGATCAGCACAAAAAGAACCAATCAGAAGTTACTCTGTAGATCAGCACCATTCAGAAGTTACTCTGTAGATCAGCATCACTCAGAAGTTAGTCTGTAAATCAGCACCAATAAGAATTTACTCTGTAGATCAGCACCACTCAGGAGTTACTCTGTAGATCAGTACCAATCAGAAGTTACTCTTTAGATCATCACCAATAAGAAGTTACTCTGTAGATTATAATACACACACCGTTAAAACGATCTAGACACAGGTGTATTATAAGGATGTATAATACACACACCGTTAAAACGATCTAGACACAGGTGTATTATAAGGTTGTGGAATACCCACATCGTTAAAACATATTAGATACGGATGGATTATAAGGATGTCTAATATACACCGTTAAAATATACTAGACACGGGTGTGTAATAAGGATGGCTAATACACACAACGTTAAAACATTCTAGACACGGGTTCATTATAATGATGTATAATACACACACCGTTAAAACATACTAGACACGATCTAATAATTATTATAAGGATGTTTAACACAAACACCGTTTAAACATACTAGACACGGGTGTATTATAGAAATGTCTAATACACACACCGTCAAAGACACAGTTGTATGATAAGGATGTATAATACACACACCGTTAAAGTTTACTACTCACGTGTGTATAATAATGATGTCTAATACACACACTATTGAAACATACTAGACACGGGTGTATTATAAATATGTCTAATACACACACCGTTCAAACATACTAGACACGGGTGTATTATAATGATAATTAACACACATCGTTAAAACATACTAGTCACGGGTGTATTATAAGGATGTCTAAAGCACACATCGTTAAAACATACTAGTCCCGGGTGTGTTATAAGGATGTTATAAGGATGATTAACACACGCCTCTAAAACATACTAGACATCGGTGTATTATAATGATGTATAATCGCACACCGTTAAAACATACTAGACACGGGTGTATTATACGGATGTCTTATACACACACCTTTAAAACATACTAGACACGGGTGTATTATAAGGATGTCTAATAGACACACCTTTAAAACATACTAGACATGGGTGTATTATATGAAAGTATAATACACACATCGTTATAACATACTAGACGCGGGTGTATTATAAGGATGTCTTATACACACACCTATTACACATACTAGACGCGGGTTCTGTCAATGTTGTTTTTAACTTGAAAATAAGCTTTGTGGGGTGATCTCCCTTGAGTAGAAACACGCGTTGTATTGTCTTTTTTTCTTATTATTCTTCTTGTTTAAATAATAGCCACGTTCATAGGTCGTAGCCATCTTCTCTATTATGCTACATCAAATTCGATATTAGTAATTGTTCGTACCTAGAAATAATAAAACGTTTTAATTTTTCGAACGATATTAAAAATACCTGTTATAAATGGAAATTACGATTTTTATTTGTCTTGTTTTTCTGTTTTGATCCTAAGATGTATTTTGACTTTTCAAAACTATAACATGACCTGACTAGGAGTAAGACTCCCATGTTTGTCTCTCCAAAGATCTGTATAAAGGTTATACAGTTCCACGGGCTCTGACTAAGTTATACAAGTTATACAATTTTATGGAAAAAAGTGCAAAACAAACAAACAAAAAACTTGCATGCTTTTGGTGTTGTCGCATTGTGTATATACGAGTATATAATAATTTAAGAGTGGCCTTACCTTTACACTTAGATCTTTATAAGAACACCATGCCGCCTCGGTGTGGAAGATCGCGGGTTCGATCTGCGGTAAAGTATACCAAATAGTTTAACATTGTAGTACATATATAATGGGTTTCCCTCCTTGGCTGACTCAGTACACCCAAGGACTTACTGGTGTCATGATGGGGTTAGCATTACGGCTGACTTACTGGTGTCATGATGGGGTTAGCATTACGGCTGACTTACTGGTGTCATGATGGGTTAGCATTACGGCTGACTCACCGGTGTCATGATGGGGTAGCATTAATGCTGACTCACCGGTGTCATGATGGGGTTAGCATTACGGCTGACTTACTGGTGTCATGATGGGGTTAGCATTACGGCTGACTTACTGGTGTCATGATGGGGTTAGCATTACGGCTGACTCACCGGTGTCATGATGGGGTTAGCATTACGGCTGACTTACTGGTGTCATGATGGGGTTAGCATTACGGCTGACTTACTGGTGTCATGCTGGGGTTAGCATTACGGCTGACTCACCGGTGTCATGATGGGGTTAGCATTACGGCTGACTTACTGGTGTCATGATGGGGTTAGCATTACGGCTGACTCACTGGTGTCATGATGGGGTTAGCATTACGGCTGACTCACCGGTGTCATGATGGGGATAGCATTACGGCTGACTCACCGGTGTCATGATGGGATTAGCATTACGGCTGACTTACTGGTGTCATGATGGGGTTAGCATTAAGGCTGACTCACCGGTGTCATGATGGGGTTAGCATTACGACTGACTCACTGGTGTCATGATGGGTTAGCATTACGGCTGACTTACTGGTGTCATGATGGGTTAGCCTTACGGCTGACTCACCGGTGTCATGATGGGGTTAGCATTACGGCTGACTCACCGGTGTCATGATGGGGTAGCATTAATGCTGACTCACCAGTGTCATGATGGGGTTAGCATTACGGCTGACTTACTGGTGTCATGATGGGGTTAGCATTACGGCTGACTTACTGGTGTCATGATGGGGTTAGCATTACGGCTGACTCACCGGTGTCATGATGGGGTTAGCATTACGGCTGACTTACCGGTGTCTTGATGGGGTTAGCATTACGGCTGACTTACTGGTGTCATGATGGGTTAGCATTACGGTTGACTCACCGGTGTCATGATGGGGTTAGCATTACGGCTGACTTACTGGTGTCATGATGGGGTTAGCATTACGGCTGACTTACTGGTGTCATGATGGGGTTAACATTACGGCTGACTTACTGGTGTCATGATGGGTTAGCATTACGGCTGACTTACCGGTGTCATGATTGGGTTAGCATTACGGCTGACTTACTGGTGTCATGATGGGGATAGCATTACGGCTGACTTACTGGTGTCATGATGGGGTTAGCATTACGGCTGACTTACTGGTGTCATGATGGGGTTAGCATTACGGCTGACTTACTGGTGTCATGATGGGGTTAGCATTACGGCTGACTCACCGGTGTCATGATGGGATTAGCATTACGGCTGACTTACTGGTGTCATGATGGGGTTAGCATTACGGCTGACTTACTGGTGTCATGATGGGGTTAGCATTACGGCTGACTTACCGGTGTCATGATGGGGTTAGCATTACGGCTGACTTACCGGTGTCATGATGGGGTTAGCATTACGGCTGACTCACCGGTGTCATGATGGGGTTAGCATTACGGCTGACTCACCGGTGTCATGATGGGGTTAGCATTACGGCTGACTTACTGGGGTCATGATGGGGTTAGCATTACGGCTGACTTTCTGGTGTCATGATGGGGTTAGCATTACGGCTGACTCACTGGTGTCATGATGGGGTTAGCATTACGGCTGACTTACTGGTGTCATGATGGGGTTAGCATTACGGCTGACTTACTGGTGTCATGCTGGGGTTAGCATTACGGCTGACTCACCGGTGTCATGATGGGGTTAGCATTACGGCTGACTTACTGGTGTCATGATGGGGTTAGCATTACGGCTGACTCACTGGTGTCATGATGGGGTTAGCATTACGGCTGACTCACCGGTGTCATGATGGGGTTAGCATTACGGCTGACTCACCGGTGTCATGATGGGGTTAGCATTACGGCTGACTTACTGGTGTCATGATGGGGTTAGCATTACGGCTGACTCACCGGTGTCATGATGGGGTTAGCATTACGGCTGACTCACTGGTGTCATGATGGGTTAGCATTACGGCTGACTCACTGGTGTAATGATGGGTTAGCATTATGGCTGACTCACCGGTGTCATGATGGGGTTAGCATTACGGCTGACTCACCGGTGTCATGATGGGTTAGCATTACGGCTGACTTACTGGTGTCATGATGGGGTTAGCATTACGGCTGACTTACTGGTGTCATGATGGGGTTAGCATTACGGCTGACTCACCGGTGTCATGATGGGGTTAGCATTACGGCTGACTCACTGGTGTCATGATGGGTTAGCATTACGGCTGACTCACTGGTGTCATGATGGGTTAGCATTACGGCTGACTCACCGGTGTCATGATGGGGTTAGCATTACGGCTGACTCACCGGTGTCATGATGGGGTTAGCATTACGGCTGACTTACTGGTGTCATGATGTGGTTAGCATTACGGCTGACTTACCGGTGTCATGACGGGGTTAGCATTACGGCTGACTCACCGGTGTCATGATGGAGTTAGCATTACGGCTGACTCACTGGTGTCATGATGGGGTGAGCATTACGGCTGACTCACCGGTGTCATGATGGAGTTAGCATTACGGCTGACTCACCGGTGTCATGATGGGGGTTAGCATTACGGCTGACTCACCGGTGTCATGATGGAGTTAGCATTACGGCTGACTCACCGGTGTCATGATGGAGCATTACGGCTGACTCACTGGTGTCAATATTAGTTGACCAGTAGTACTGATGACCAATACGGCTGACTCACTCGTGTCAATATAAGTTGACCAGTAGTACTGATGACCATTACGACTGACTCACTCGTGTCAATATAAGTTGACCAGTACTACTGATGACCATTACGGCTGACTCACTCGTGTCAATATAAGTTGACCAGTAGTACTGATGACCATTAAGGCTGACTCACTCATGTCAATGTAGGTTGACCAGTAGTACTGATGACCATTACGACTGACTCACTCGTGTCAATATAAGTTGACCAGTAGTACTGATGACCATTACGGCTGACTCACTCGTGTCAATATAAGTTGACCAGTAGTACTGATGACCATTACGGCTGACTCACTCGTGTCAATATAAGTTGACCAGTAGTACTGATGACTATTACGGCTGACTCACTCGTGTCAATATAGGTTGACCAGTAGTACTGATGACCATTACGGCTGACTCACTCGTGTCAATATAAGTTGACCAGTAGTACTGATGACCATTAAGGCTGACTCACTCGTGTCAATATAGGTTGACCAGTAGTACTGATGACAATTAAGGCTGACTCACTCGTGTCAATATAAGTTGACCAGTAGTACTGATGACCATTACGGCTGACTCACTCGTGTAAATATAAGTTGACCAGTAGTACTGATGACCATTACGGCTGACTCACTCGTGTCAATATAGGTTGACCAGTAGTACTGATGACCATTACGGCTGACTCACTCGTGTCAATATAAGTTGACCAGTAGTACTGATGACCATTACGGCTGACTCACTCGTGTCAATATAGGTTGACCAGTAGTACTGATGACCAAGGAAACGGCTGATTCACTCGTGTCAATATAGGTTGACCAGTAGTACTGATGACCAAGGAAACGGCTGACTCACTCGTGTCAATATAGGTTGACCAGTACTACTGATGACCGTTACGGCTGACTCACTCGTGTCAATATAAGTTGACCAGTAGTACTGATGACCATTAAGGCTGACTCACTCGTGTCAATATAGGTTGACCAGTAGTACTGATGACCATTACGGCTGACTCACTCGTGATAATATAGGTTGACCAGTAGTACTGATGACCAAGGAAACGGCTGACTCACTCGTGTCAATATAGGTTGACCAGTAGTACTGATGACCAAGGAAACGGCTGACTCACTCGTGTCAATATAAGTTGACCAGTAGTACTGATGACCATTACGGCTGACTCACTCGTGTCAATATAAGTTGACCAGTAGTACTGATGACCATTAAGGCTGACTCACTCGTGTCAATATAAGTTGACCAGTAGTACTGATGACAATTAAGGCTGACTCACTCGTGTCAATATAAGTTGACCAGTAGTACTGATGACCATTACGGCTGACTCACTCGTGTAAATATAAGTTGACCAGTAGTACTGATGACCATTACGGCTGACTCACTCGTGTCAATATAGGTTGACCAGTAGTACTGATGACCATTACGGCTGACTCACTCGTGTCAATATAAGTTGACCAGTAGTACTGATGACCATTACGGCTGACTCACTCGTGTCAATATAGGTTGACCAGTAGTACTGATGACCAAGGAAACGGCTGATTCACTCGTGTCAATATAGGTTGACCAGTAGTACTGATGACCAAGGAAACGGCTGACTCACTCGTGTCAATATACGTTGACCAGTACTACTGATGACCGTTACGGCTGACTCACTCGTGTCAATATAAGTTGACCAGTAGTACTGATGACCATTAAGGCTGACTCACTCGTGTCAATATAGGTTGACCAGTAGTACTGATGACCATTACGGCTGACTCACTCGTGTCAATATAGGTTGACCAGTAGTACTGATGACCATTACGGCTGACTCACTTGTGTCAATATTAGTTGACCAGTAGTACTGATGACCATTACGGCTGACTCACTCGTGTCAATATAAGTTGACCAGTAGTACTGATGACCATTACGGCTGACTTACTCGTGTCAATATAGGTTGACCAGTAGTACTGATGACCATTACGGCTGACTCACTCGTGTCAATATAAGTTGACCAGTAGTACTGATGACCATTACGGCTGACTCACTCGTGTCAATATAAGTTGACCAGTAGTACTGATGACCATTACGGCTGACTCACTCGTGATAATATAGGTTGACCAGTAGTACTGATGACCAAGGAAACGGCTGACTCACTCGTGTCAATATAGGTTGACCAGTAGTACTGATGACCAAGGAAACGGCTGACTCACTCGTGTCAATATAGGTTGACCAGTAGTACTGATGACCAAGGAAACGGCTGACTCACTCGTGTCAATATAGGTTGACCAGTAGTACTGATGACCATTACGGCTGACTCACTCGTGTCAATATAAGTTGACCAGTAGTACTGATGACCATTAAGGCTGACTCACTCGTGTCAATATAAGTTGACCAGTAGTACTGATGACCATTACGGCTGACTCACTCGTGTCAATATAAGTTGACCAGTAGTACTGATGACCATTACGGCTGACTCACTCGTGTCAATATAGGTTGACCAGTAGTACTGATGACCATTACGGCTGACTCACTCGTGTCAATATAAGTTGACCAGTAGTACTGATGACCATTACGGCTGACTCACTCGTGTCAATATAGGTTGACCAGTAGTACTGATGACCATTACGGCTGACTCACTCGTGTCAATATAGGTTGACCAGTAGTACTGATGACCATTACGGCTGACTTACTCGTGTAAATATAAGTTGACCAGTAGTACTGATGACCATTACGGCTGACTCACTCGTGTCAATATAAGTTGACCAGTAGTACTGATGACCATTACGGCTGACTCACTCGTGTAAATATAAGTTGACCAGTAGTACTGATGACCATTACGGCTGACTCACTCGTGTCAATATAAGTTGACCAGTAGTACTGATGACCATTACGGCTGACTTACTCGTGTAAATATAAGTTGACCAGTGGTACTGATGACCATTACGGCTGACTCACTCGTGTCAATATAAGTTGACCAGTAGTACTGATGACCATTACGGCTGACTCACTCGTGTCAATATAGGTTGACCAGTAGTACTGATGACCAAGGAAACGGCTGACTCACTCGTGTCAATATAGGTTGACCAGTAGTACTGATGACCAAGGAAACGGCTGACTCACTCGTGTCAATATAGGTTGACCAGTAGTACTGATGACCATTACGGCTGACTCACTCGTGTCAATATAAGTTGACCAGTAGTACTGATGACCATTACGGCTGACTCACTCGTGTCAATATAAGTTGATCAGTAGTACTGATGACCATTACGGCTGACTCACTCGTGTCAATATAAGTTGACCAGTAGTACTGATGACCATTACGGCTGACTCACTCGTGTCAATATAGGTTGACCAGTAGTACTGATGACCATTACGGCTGACTCACTCGTGTCAATATAAGTTGACCAGTAGTACTGATGGCCAAGGAAACGCCGTGAAATAACTGAACAGTGTCAGTATTGGAGCACTCGGTAATGTGCTAGTCCAATCAACCAATCAATGTTAGCTTATGGCTGGCACTCACCGGGCACTCGGGACAAACACATCCTGATATTGGGCAAAGGTATGCGGTTTGTTCTTTCAATTTCTTTTAACTTCAACTTTTCAACAATATTTCTAAATACAATTATAATCGGTTAGCACTGATTGTGTTTGATAGTCAAATCATTTCGTCATATCGTTTTAAACATGGCGTCACTGGTAAATGAATGACGTCATATATCAGAACAACTCGCTATTGTATGATACTGTACGTGAGATGGCTCTTCTGAACAATGAAGGTCCAGATCAGCCTGTAACGTCTTATAATAATCCCCGCAAGGTGACAGTCAACATTATTATTCCTAGAAGGTACAGTATATAAATAACACATTGCTTTGAATTGGACAGTAATATTGTCAGCCTGAGGAGAATACTGTCACCCGAGCCGCAGGCGAGGGTGACAGTATTTCTCCGAAGGATGACAATATTAAATCTTCCTACCTACCTAATTTGCATACAGCCGTGAGACAGTAAACAAATTTGCATACAGCCGTGAGACAGTACAAAAACTGTCGCATGGTCACGTGGTACATTTGTCTTGACAGTAAAAATAGCAACTTTTTGTCAATGGGAGTTTTATATGGACAATGAAATAGAGGTGTAATAATACAGAATGTCATCCCCGACACTAAGGGACAACCGTTGTTTACGCCCCTTTCAACAAGTTTTCCGTTATATCATGGCATTTCCTGGATAATTTACCCGTACTACTGGTCCATGTATACTGACACCAACAAGTCAGTCGTCAGATCCCCACATGTCTGAGCGCCAATGAAGAAAAATCGTTACTATCATTTTTAAAGTTGTTGTGTGACCCGGTCAGGGATCGAACCTCCCGAACCCAAGAAGGACGCTTCACCACGAGACCACATATGCGGCCAGAACACAGGACACAAGACTTAAACATGTCCTACATACAGCCAATCTGCAGCAAACGACTTTGAGATAATTTAGTCAAAAATATCAAAAATATCTTCTTTTTTTCTATAAATATATTATTTTTTTTGGCAAAATTAGGAATCGCTCGTGACAAACTGTTTTGACTGTTTCCGAAATAACCATGGCAGTTTCAAAACCTCTAATGGTCTTTTGTCACATGACTTGGCTCGCGGTGAATTGTAAACTCAGCAAATCATGCGAGTTATATTTAGATTTCAGCGCAGGTAGCGCAATGCAGTTAACAAATATTTATAAACATCCCCAGACGTGATACGAACGTTACCTCGGTGCTATATTCACGAATACAGTTGGTGCGTTATTTGGTTGTAAATAGATAGTGATTCTTTGGAAAGGGTAAGAAATATTATCTAGTTCTTTGCTTGAAATTGAAATTAGTAAATAAAAACTGATAATTTCAAATAGGTAAACATTTGCCATCTATTATTTTGTGTGAAATTGGTCGATTCACACGTATTAAATACATTATGATAATTCAAAATAAATTATGATAATTTTAAAATAAATACTGATCATTTCAAAACAAAAACTCATAATTTCAAAAAGGTAAGAAATGCGATTTATGTCTTTTTATGAAATTGGTGGATTTATACATAGAAAATGAATGCTGATACATGTTATTTCAAAATAATTATTGATAATTTCAAATAGGTACAATGTAAGACAAGTGATTCATTTGTGTGTAGTTCAACATCATTTCAGTTATAATGACCAGTACAAGTGGTACATGTATTAGTTCAGTTATAATGACCAGTACTAGTGGTACATGTATTAGTTCAGTTATAATGACCAGTACTAGTGGTACATGTATTAGTTCAGTTATAATGACCAGTACTAGTGGTACATGTATTAGTTCAGTTATAATGACCAGTACTACATGTAGTGGTACATGTATTAGTTCAGTTATAATGACCAGTACTATTGGTACATGTATTAGTTCAGTTATAATGATCAGTACTAGTGGTACATGTATTAGTTCAGTTATAATGACCAGTACTAGTGGTACATGTATTAGTTCAGTTATAATGATCAGTACTAGTGGTACATGTATTAGTTCAGTTATAATGACCAGTACTAGTGGTACATGTATTAGTTCAGTTATAATGACCAGTACTAGTGGTACATGTATTAGTTCAGTTATAATGACCCGTACTAGTGGTACATGTATTAGTTCAGTTATAATGACCAGTACTAGTGGTACATGTATTAGTTCAGTTATAATGACCAGTACTACATGTAGTGGTACATGTATTAGTTCAGTTATAATGACCAGTACTATTGGTACATGTATTAGTTCAGTTATAATGATCAGTACCCAGGCTGTACTGTACCACCAGTATATACCCAGGTTGTACTGTACAGTAAGTATATATCCAGGTTATTCTGTACAACAATTATATGCTCAAGTTATACTGTATAATAAGTATATATCCAGGTTGTACTGTACACCATTATATACCCAGGTTGTACTGTACAACAAGTATATACCCAGATTATGCTGTACATCAAGTATGTACCCAAGTTATACTGTATACTAAGTATATATCCAAGTTATACTGTATAATAAGTATATATCCAAGTTATACTGTACCACCAGTATATACACATGTTGTACTGTACAACAAGTATATACCCAGGTTATTCTGTACAACAAGTATATACCCAAGTTATACTGTATACTAATTATATATCCAGGCTGTACTGTACCACCAGTATATACCCAGGTTGTACTGTGCAACCAGTATATACACAGGTTGTACTCTACAATAAGTATATACCCAGGTTATTCTGTACAACAAGTATATACCCAAGTTATACTGTATAATAAGTATATATCCAGGTTGTACTGTATCACCAGTATATACCCAGGTTGTACTGTACAACAAGTATATACCCAGGTTGTACTGTGCAATTATATATCCAGGTTGTGCTGTATCACCAGTATATATATACAGGTTGTGCTGTACCACGATTATATATCCAGGTTGTGGTGTACCACCATTATATATCCAGGTTGTGCTGTACCACCAGTATATACACAGGTTGTACTGTACAACTAGTATATACCCAGGTTATTCTGTACAACAAGTATATACCCAAGTTATACTGTATAATAAGTATATATCCAGGTTGTAATGTACCACCAGTATATACCCACGTTGTACTGTGTCACCAGTATATACCCATGTTGTACTGTACAATAAGTATATACCCAGGTTATTCTGTACAACAAGTATATACCCAAGTTATACTGTATAATAAGTATATATCCAGGTTGTACTGTATCACCAGTATATACCCAAGTTGTACTGTACAACAAGTATATACCCAGGTTGTACTGTGTAATTATATATCCAGGTTGTGCTGTACCACCATTATATATCCAGGTTGTGCTGTTCCACCATTATATATCCAGGTTGTGCTGTACCACCAGTATATATCCAGGTTGTGCTGTACCACCAGTATATATCCAGGTTGTGCTGTACCACCAGTATATACCCAGGTTATGCTGTACCACCAGTATATACCCAGATTATACTGTACCACCAGTATATACCCAGGTTTTACTGTACCACCAGTATATATCCAGGTTATAATGTACCACCAGTATATATATCCAGGTTATACTGTACCAGCAGTATATACCCAGGTTTTACTGTACCACCAGTATATATATCCAGGTTATACTGTACCAGCAGTATATACCCGGGTTGTGCTGACCACCAGTATATACCCAGGTTATAATGTACCACCAGTATATATATCCAGGTTATACTGTACCACCAGTATATACCCAGATTATACTGTACCACCAGTATATACCCAGGTTTTACTGTACCACCAGTATATACCCAGGTTATAATGTACCACCAGTATATATATCTAGGTTATACTGTACCACCAGTATATACCCAAGTTATACTGTACCACCAGTATATACCCAGGTTGTGCTGTACCACCAGTATATATCCAGGCTATACTGTACCACCAGTATATATATCCAGGTTGTGCTGTACCACCAGTATATATCCAGGTTATACTGTACCACCAGTATATATCCAGGTTGTGCTGTACCACCAGTACATATCAAGGTTATGCTGTACCACCAGTATATACCCAGGTTGTGCTGTACCACCAGTATATATCCAGGTTATGCTGTACCACCAGTATATACCCAGATTATACTGTACCACCAGTATATATCCAGGTTTTACTATACCACCAGTATATACCCAGATTATACTGTACCACCAGTATATACCCAGGTTTTACTGTACCACCAGTATATACCCAGGTTATAATGTACCACCAGTATATATATCTAGGTTATACTGTACCACCAGTATATACCCAAGTTATACTGTACCACCAGTATATACCCAGGTTGTGCTGTACCACCAGTATATATCCAGGCTATACTGTACCACCAGTATATATATCCAGGTTGTGCTGTACCACCAGTATATATCCAGGTTATACTGTACCACCAGTATATATCCAGGTTGTGCTGTACCACCAGTACATATCAAGGTTATGCTGTACCACCAGTATATACCCAGGTTGTGCTGTACCACCAGTATATATCCAGGTTATGCTGTACCACCAGTATATACCCAGATTATACTGTACCACCAGTATATATCCAGGTTTTACTATACCACCAGTATATACCCAGATTATACTGTACCACCAGTATATACCCAGGTTTTACTATACCACCAGTATATACCCAGATTATACTATACCACCAGTATATACCCAGATTATACTGTACCACCAGTATATACCCAGGTTTTACTATACCACCAGTATATACCCAGGTTATAATGTACCACCAGTATATATATCCAGGTTATACTGTACCACCAGTATATACCCAGGTTGTGCTGACCATCAGTATATACCCAGGTTATAATGTACCACCAGTATATATATCCAGGTTATACTGTACCACCAGTATATACCCAGGTTATACTGTACCACCAGTATGTACCCAGGTTGTGCTGTACCACCAGTATATATCCAGGTTTTACTGTACCACCAGCATATACCCAGGTTATAATGTACCACCAGTATATATATCCAGGTTATACTGTACCACCAGTATATACCCAGGTTGTGCTGACCACCAGTATATACCCAGGTTATAATGTACCACCAGTATATATATCCAGGTTATACTGTACCACCAGTATATACCCAGATTATACTGTACCACCAGTATATATATTCAGGTTGTGCTGTACCACCAGTATATATCCAGGTTATACTGTACCATCAGTTTATATCCAGGTTGTGCTGTACCACCAGTACATATCAAGGTTATGCTGTACCACCAGTATATATATCCAGGTTGTGCTGTACCACCAGTATATATCCAGGTTTTACTGTACCACCAGTATATATCCAGGTTATACTGTACCACCAGTATATATCCAGGTTGTGCTGTACCACCAGTATATATCCAGGTTGTGCTGTACCACCAGTATATATCCAGGTTGTGCTGTACCACCAGTATATACCCAGGTTATGCTGTACCACCAGTATATACCCAGATTATACTGTACCACCAGTATATACCCAGGTTTTACTGTACCACCAGTATATATCCAGGTTATAATGTACCACCAGTATATATATCCAGGTTATACTGTACCAGCAGTATATACCCAGGTTTTACTGTACCACCAGTATATATATCCAGGTTATACTGTACCAGCAGTATATACCCGGGTTGTGCTGACCACCAGTATATACCCAGGTTATAATGTACCACCAGTATATATATCCAGGTTATACTGTACCACCAGTATATACCCAGATTATACTGTACCACCAGTATATACCCAGGTTTTACTGTACCACCAGTATATACCCAGGTTATAATGTACCACCAGTATATATATCTAGGTTATACTGTACCACCAGTATATACCCAGGTTATACTGTACCACCAGTATATACCCAGGTTGTGCTGTACCACCAGTATATATCCAGGCTATACTGTACCACCAGTATATATATCCAGGTTGTGCTGTACCACCAGTATATATCCAGGTTATACTGTACCACCAGTATATATCCAGGTTGTGCTGTACCACCAGTACATATCAAGGTTATGCTGTACCACCAGTATATACCCAGGTTGTGCTGTACCACCAGTATATATCCAGGTTATGCTGTACCACCAGTATATACCCAGATTATACTGTACCACCAGTATATATCCAGGTTTTACTATACCACCAGTATATACCCAGATTATACTGTACCACCAGTATATACCCAGGTTTTACTATACCACCAGTATATACCCAGATTATACTATACCACCAGTATATACCCAGATTATACTGTACCACCAGTATATACCCAGGTTTTACTATACCACCAGTATATACCCAGGTTATAATGTACCACCAGTATATATATCCAGGTTATACTGTACCACCAGTATATACCCAGGTTGTGCTGACCATCAGTATATACCCAGGTTATAATGTACCACCAGTATATATATCCAGGTTATACTGTACCACCAGTATATACCCAGGTTATACTGTACCACCAGTATGTACCCAGGTTGTGCTGTACCACCAGTATATATCCAGGTTTTACTGTACCACCAGTATATGCCCAGGTTATAATGTACCACCAGTATATATATCCAGGTTATACTGTACCACCAGTATATACCCAGGTTGTGCTGACCACCAGTATATACCCAGGTTATAATGTACCACCAGTATATATATCCAGGTTATACTGTACCACCAGTATATACCCAGATTATACTGTACCACCAGTATATATATTCAGGTTGTGCTGTACCACCAGTATATATCCAGGTTATACTGTACCATCAGTTTATATCCAGGTTGTGCTGTACCACCAGTACATATCAAGGTTATGCTGTACCACCAGTATATATATCCAGGTTGTGCTGTACCACCAGTATATATCCAGGTTATGCTGTACCACCAGTATATATCCAGGTTATACTGTACCACCAGTATATATATCCAGGTTGTGCTGTACCACTAGTATATATCCAGGTTATGCTGTACCACCAGTATATATATCCAGGTTGTGCTGTACCACCAGTATATATATCCAGGTTGTGCTGTACCACCAGTATATATCAAGGTTATGCTGTACCACCAGTATATATCAAGGTTGTGCTGTACCACCAGTATATATCAAGGTTATGCTGTACCACCAGTATATATCAAGGTTGTGCTGTACCACCATTATATATATCCAGGTTGTGCTGTACCACCAGTATATATCCAGTTTTTTCTGTACCACAAGTATATACCCAGGTTATACTGTACCACCAGTATATATCCAGGTTATACTGTACCACCAGTATATATCCAGGTTGTGCTGTACCACCAGTACATATCCAGGTTGTACTGTACAACAAGTATATATCCAGGTTATACTGTACCACCAGTATATATCCAGGTTGTGCTGTACCACCAGTACATATCTAGGTTGTACTGTACAACAAGTATATACCCAGGCTGTGCTGTACCACCAGTATATATCCAGGTTATACTGTACCACCAGTATATACCCAGGTTGTGATGACCACCAGTATATACCCAGGTTATAATGTACCACCAGTATATATATCCAGGTTATACTGTACCACCAGTATATACCCAAATTATACTGTACCACCAGTATATACCCAGGTTTTACTGTACCACCAGTATATACCCAGGTTATAATGTACCACCAGTATATATATGCAGGTTATACTGTACCACCAGTATATATATGCAGGTTATACTGTACGACCAGTATATACCCAGGTTATACTGTACCACCAGTATATATCCAGGTTATACTGTACCACCAGTATATATATCCAGGTTGTGCTGTACCACCAGTATATATATCCAGGTTGTGCTGTACCACCAGTATATATCCAGGTTATGCTGTACCACCAGTATATATCCAGGTTGTGCTGTACCAGCAGTACATATCAAGGTTATGCTGTACCACCAGTATATACCCAGGTTGTGCTGTACCACCATTATATATCCAGGTTGTACTGTACAATTATATATCCAGGTTGTGCTGTACCACCAGTATATATCCAGGTTGTGCTGTACCACCAGTATATCTCCAGGTTATACTGTACCACCAGTATATATCCAGGTTATACTGTACCACCAGTATATATATCCAGGTTGTGCTGTACCACCAGTATATATATCCAGGTTGTGCTGTACCACCAGTATATATCAAGGTTATGCTGTACCACCAGTATATATCAAGGTTGTGCTGTACCACCAGTATATATCAAGGTTATGCTGTACCACCAGTATATATCAAGGTTGTGCTGTACCACCATTATATATATCCAGGTTGTGCTGTACCACCAGTATATATCCAGTTTTTTCTGTACCACAAGTATATACCCAGGTTATACTGTACCACCAGTATATATCCAGGTTATACTGTACCACCAGTATATATCCAGGTTGTGCTGTACCACCAGTACATATCCAGGTTGTACTGTACAACAAGTATATATCCAGGTTATACTGTACCACCAGTATATATCCAGGTTGTGCTGTACCACCAGTACATATCTAGGTTGTACTGTACAACAAGTATATACCCAGGTTGTGCTGTACCACCAGTATATATCCAGGTTATACTGTACCACCAGTATATACCCAGGTTGTGATGACCACCAGTATATACCCAGGTTATAATGTACCACCAGTATATATATCCAGGTTATACTGTACCACCAGTATATACCCAAATTATACTGTACCACCAGTATATACCCAGGTTTTACTGTACCACCAGTATATACCCAGGTTATAATGTACCACCAGTATATATATGCAGGTTATACTGTACCACCAGTATATATATGCAGGTTATACTGTACGACCAGTATATACCCAGGTTATACTGTACCACCAGTATATATCCAGGTTATACTGTACCACCAGTATATATATCCAGGTTGTGCTGTACCACCAGTATATATATCCAGGTTGTGCTGTACCACCAGTATATATCCAGGTTATGCTGTACCACCAGTATATATCCAGGTTGTGCTGTACCAGCAGTACATATCAAGGTTATGCTGTACCACCAGTATATACCCAGGTTGTGCTGTACCACCATTATATATCCAGGTTGTACTGTACAATTATATATCCAGGTTGTGCTGTACCACCAGTATATATCCAGGTTGTGCTGTACCACCAGTATATCTCCAGGTTATACTGTACCACCAGTATATATCCAGGTTATACTGTACCACCAGTATATATATCCAGGTTTTGCTGTAGCACCAGTATATATCCAGGTTTTTCTGTACCACAAGTATATACCCAGGTTATACTGTACCACCAGTATATATCCAGGTTATACTGTACCACCAGTATATATCCAGGTTGTGCTGTACCACCAGTACATATCCAGGTTGTACTGTACAACAAGTATATATCCAGGTTATACTGTACCACCAGTATATATCCAGGTTGTGCTTTACCACCAGTACATATCTAGGTTGTACTGTACCACCAGTATATATCCAGGTTATACTGTACCACCAGTATATATATCCAGGTTTTGCTGTACCACCAGTATATATCCAGGTTTTTCTGTACCACAAGTATATACCCAGGTTATACTGTACCACCAGTATATATCCAGGTTATACTGTACCACCAGTATATATCCAGGTTGTGCTGTACCACCAGTACATATCCAGGTTGTACTGTACAACAAGTATATATCCAGGTTATACTGTACCACCAGTATATATCCAGGTTGTGCTGTACCACCAGTATATATCTAGGTTGTACTGTACAACAAGTATATACCCAGGTTGTACTGTACCACCAGTATATATCCAGGTTGTGTTGTACCACCATTATATATCCAGGTTGTGCTGTACCACCATTATATATCCAGGTTGTGCTGTACCACCAGTATATATCCAGGTTGTGCTGTACCACCTTTATATATCCAGGTTGTGCTGTACCACCATTATATATCCAGGTTGTACTGTACAATTATATATCCAGGTTGTGCTGTACCACCAGTATATATATCCAGGTTGTGCTGTACCACCAGTATATATCCAGGTTATACTGTACCATCAGTATATATCCAGGTTATACTGTACCACCAGTATATATATCCAGGTTGTGCTGTACCACTAGTATATATCCAGGTTATGCTGTACCACCAGTATATATATCCAGGTTGTGCTGTACCACCAGTATATATATCCAGGTTGTGCTGTACCACCAGTATATATCCAGGTTATACTGTACGACCAGTATATATATCCAGGTTGTACTGTACCACCAGTATATATATCCAGGTTGTGCTGTACCACCAGTATATATCAAGGTTATGCTGTACCACCAGTATATATCGAGGTTGTGCTGTAACACCATTATATATATCCAGGTTGTGCTGTACCACCAGTATATATCCAGGTTGTGCTGTACAACCAGTACATATCAAGGTTATGCTGTACCACCAGTATATACCTAGGTTGTGCTGTACCACCAGTATATATCCAGGTTATACTGTACCACCAGTATATATCCAGGTTATACTGTACCACCAGTATATATCCAGGTTGTGCTGTACCACCAGTATATATATCCAGGTTGTGCTGTACCACCAGTATATATCCAGGTTATACTGTACCACCAGTATATATCCAGGTTATACTGTACCACCAGTATATATCCAGGTTGTGCTGTACCACCAGTATATATATCCAGGTTGTGCTGTACCACCAGTATATATCCAGGTTATACTGTACCACCAGTATATATATCCAGGTTGTACTGTACCACCAGTATATATATCCAGGTTGTGCTGTACCACCAGTATATATCAAGGTTATGAAGTACCACCAGTATATACCCAGGTTATACTGTACCACCAGTATATACATCCAGGTTATGCTGTACCACCAGTATATATCCAGGTTGTACTGTACCACCAGTATATATATTCAGGTTGTGCTGTACCACCAGTATATATCAAGGTTATGCTGTACCACCAGTATATACCCAGGTTATACTGTACCACCAGTATATACCCAGGTTATACTGTACCACCAGTATATATATCCAGGTTGTACTGTACAACAAGTATATATCCAGGTTATACTGTACCACCAGTATATATCCAGAATATTAAGTGCATCCACACAGCCTGATCAAGGTTCATAATGTTCATAGATTAATTGTATAAGCTGTTATATTCCAATAATACACGGAGAACTCGCACGCATGCCATTTATAGAAGGGGTTTACCCAACATGTAGACGCTTTCTGACATCTCTGCAGCAGAAGACATTTAAAAACATTGTGACAAAAGGCAAAATGATTCAAAACAAGCAATACCTCATGTTGTTACAATGTTTCCAACTTTGGTCACTTATACTTTTATTAATAAAAATGTTCAATAGTTTTGCCTACGTGTTTTCAAAGTCGTCTGCTGCAGATCTTGGTATGTGGGAAAGGGTTAAGTAGGTTATTGAGAGCCTATTACCAAGAGTGAAGCAGTTAAAGGAAAGCGCTTTGATTGTTAATTATACGCAGCTGCAAAGGCAGGCGTGCGTCCTTTACCGAATACTTCACATGGCGTTTTAAAGTCGTCTGCCTTAGATGTGATTAATAAAGAAGCTTTTGGCGATAGACGTAATTGTTTATCTTTATCCCTCTTAAATTGCATGTTAAGACGCTCTATACACTTATGTGGTACATGGGTAGACGCTCTATACACTTGTAAGGTACATATTAAGACGTTCTATACACGTGTGTGGTACATGTTTAGACGCTCTATACATTTGTATTGTAAATGTGTAGACGCTCCATACACTTGAAATTGTATATGTGTGATACTTATTTATACGCTCTATACACTAGCAAGGTTCATGTTTAGATGCTATATACACGTGTATGATACATGTTTAGACGATATATACCCTTGTATGATACATGTACATGTTTAGATGCTATATACACTATTTTGGTAAATGTTTTTAAGCTCTATACACTATTTTGGTAAATGTTTTTACGCTCAATACACTTTGATAGTACATGTTTTTACGATCTATAGACGTGTATGGTACATGTTTTACGATCTATAGACGTGTATGGTAAATGTTTAGACGCTCTATACACGTGTATGGTACATGTTTAGACGATCTATACACGTGTTTAGTACATGTTTTTACGATCTATACACGTGTATGGTACATGTTTTTACGATCTATAGACGTGTATGGTACATGTTTAGACGCTCTATACACGTGTATAGTACATGTTTTTACGATCTATAGACGTGTATGGTACATGTTTAGACGCTCTATACACGTGTATGGTACATGTTTAGACGCTCTATACACGTGTATGGTAAATGTTTTTACGATCTATAGACGTGTATAGTACATGTTTTTACGATCTATAGACGTGTATGGTACATGTTTAGACACTCTATAGACGTGTATGGTATATGTTTAGACGCTCTATACACGTGTATGGTACATGTTTAGACGCTCTATACACGTGTATGGTAAATGTTTTTACGATCTATAGACGTGTATAGTACATGTTTTTACGATCTATAGACGTGTATAGTACATGTTTTTACGATCTATAGACGTGTATGGTACATGTTTTTACGATCTATACACGTGTATGGTACATGTTTAGACGCTCTATACACGTGTATGGTACATGTGTAGACGCTCTATACACGTGTATGGTACATGTGTAGACGCTCTATAGACGTGTATGGTACATGTTTAGACGCTCTATAGACGTGTATGGTACATGTTTAGACGCTCTATACACGTGTATGGTACATGTTTAGACGCTCTATACACGTGTATGGTACATGTTTAGACGCTCTAATACGTGTATGGTACATGTGTAGATGCTCTATACACTTGTATGGTATATGTATAGACGCTCATTACACTTGTATGGTACATGTTTAGACGCTCTATACACTTGTATGGTATATGTGTAGACGCTCTATACAATTACATGGTATATGTATAGACGCTCATTACACTTGTATGGTACATGTGTAGACGCTCTTTACACTTGTAAGGTATATGTGTATACACTCTATACACTTGTATGGTATATGTGTAGACGCTCATTAGACTTGTATGGTACATGTTTAGACGCTCTATACACGTGTATGGTACATGTGTATACGCTCTATACACTTGTATGGTACATGTGTAAACGCTCTATACACTTGTATGGTACATGTGTAGACGCTCTATACACTTGTTTGGAACATGTGTAGACGCTCTATACACTTGTATGGTACATGTTTAGTAGCTCTATACACTTGTATGGTATATGTGTAGACGCTGATTATACTTGTATGGTATATGTGTAGACGCTCATTACACTTGTATGGTATATGTGAAGACGCTCTGTACACTTGTATGGTACATGTGTAGACGCTCTATACACTTGTTTGGAACATGTGTAGACGCTCTATACACTTGTATGGTACATGTTTAGTAACTCTATACACTTGCATGGTATATGTGTAGACGCTGATTACACTTGTATGGTATATGTGTAGACGCTCATTACACGTGTATGGTATATGTGAAGACGCTCTGTACACTTGTATGGTACATGTGTAGACGCTCATTACTCTTGTATGTTTAGACGCTCTGTACACTTGTATGGTACATGTGTATACGCTCTGTACACTCGTATGGTACATATGTAGACGCTCGATACACTTGTATGGTACATGTCTAGACGCTATATACACTTGTATGGTACATGTCTAGACGCTCTATACACTTGTATGGTGCATGTGTAGACGCTCCATACACGTGTATGGTACATATTTAGACTCTCTATACACTTGTATGGTACATATGTAGACGCTCTATACACTTGTATGAAACATGTTTAGACGCATTATACACTTGTATGGTACATGTGTAGACGCTCTATACACTTGTATGGTACATGTGTAGACGCTCTATACACTTGTATAGTACATGTTTGGATGCTTCATACACTTGTATGGTAAATGTTTAGACGCTCATTACACTTGCATGGTACATGTTTAGACGTTCTATACACTTGTATGGTATATGTGTAGACGCTCTATACACGTGTATGTTACATGTGTAGACGCTCTATACACTTGTATGTATGTGTAGACACTCTATACACTTGTATGGTACATGTTGAAACGCTCCATACAATTGTATGGTACATGTGTAGACGCTCTATACATTTGTATGGTATATGTGTTGACGCTGATTACACTTGTATGGTATATGTATAGACGCTCTATACACTTGTTTGGAATATGTGTAGACGCTCTATACACTTGTATGGTACATGTTTAGTCGCTCTATACACTTGTATGGTACATGTGTAGACGCTGATTACACCTTGTATGGTATATGTGTAGACGCTCATTACACTTGTATGGTATATGTATAGACGCTCATTACACTTGTATGGTACATGTTTAGACTCTCTATACACTTGTATGGTATATGTGTAGACGCTCTATACAATTACATGGTATATGTAAAGACGCTCATTACACTTGTATGGTACATGTGTAGACGCTCTTTACACTTGTAAGGTATATGTGTATACACTCTATACACTTGTATGGTATATGTGTTCACGCTCATTACACTTGTATGGTACATGTTTAGACGCTCTATACACGTATATGGTACATGTGTATACGCTCTATACACTTGTATGGTACATGTGTAGACGCTCTATACACTTGTATGGTATATGTGTAGACGCTCTATACACTTGTTTGGAACATGTGTAGACGCTCTATACACTTGTATGGTACATGTTTAGTAGCTCTATACACTTGTATGGTATATGTGTAGACGCTGATTATACTTGTATGGTATATTTGTAGACGCTCATTACACTTGTATGGTATATGTGAAGACGCTCTGTACACTTGTATGGTACATGTGTAGACGCTCATTACACTTGTATGGTACATGTTTAGACGCTCTGTACACTTGTATGGTACATGTGTAGACGCTCTGTACACTTGTATGGTACATGTGTAGACGCTCTATACACTTGTTTGGAACATGTGTAGACGCTCTATACACTTGTATGGTACATGTTTAGTAACTCTATACACTTGTATGGTATATGTGTAGACGCTGATTACACTTGTATGGTATATGTGTATACGCTCATTACACTTGTATGGTATATGTGAAGACGCTCTGTACACTTGTATGGTACATGTGTAGACGCTCATTACTCTTGTATGGTACATGTTTAGACGCTCTGTACACTTGTATGGTACATGTGTATACGCTCTGTACACTCGTATGGTACATATGTAGACGCTCTATACACTTGTATGGTACATGTCTAGACGCTCTATACACTTGTATGGTACATGTCTAGACGCTCTATACACTTGTATGGTGCATGTGTAGACGCTCCATACACGTGTATGGTACATATTTAGACTCTCTATACACTTGTATGGTACATATGTAGACGCTCTATACACTTGTATGGAACATGTTTTGACGCATTATACACTTGTATGGTACATGTGTAGACGCTCTATACACTTGTATGGTACATGTGTAGACGCTCTATACACTTGTATAGTACATGTTTGGATGCTTCATACACTTGTATGGTAAATGTTTAGACGCTCATTACACTTGCATGGTACATGTTTAGACGTTCTATACACTTGTATGGTATATGTGTAGACGCTCTATACACTTGTATGTTACATGTGTAGACGCTCTATACACTTGTATGTATGTGTAGACACTCTATACACTTGTATGGTACATGTTGAAACGATCCATACATTTTTATGGTACATGTGTAGACGCTCTATACACTTGTATGGTATATGTGTAGACGCTGATTACACTTGTATGGTATATGTGTAGACGCTCTATACACTTGTTTGGAACATGTGTAGACGCTCTATACACTTGTATGGTACATGTTTAGTCGCTCTATACACTTGTATGGTACATGTGTAGACGCTGATTACACCTTGTATGGTATATGTGTGGACGCTCATTACACTTGTATGGTATATGTGTAGACGCTCTAAACACTTGTTTGGAACATGTGTAGACGCTCTATACACGTGTATGGTACATGTTTAGTAGCTCTATACACTTGTATGGTACATGTGTAGACGCTGATTACACTTGTATGGTATATGTGTAGACGCTCATTACACTTGTATGTTACATGTGTAGACACTCTATACACTTGTATGTAAGTGTATACGCTTTATACACTGTATGGTACATGTTTGGACGCTCCATACACTTGTATGGTACATGTGTAGACGCTCATTACACTTGTATTGTACATGTGTAGACGTTCCATACACTTGTTTAGTACATGTGTTTACTCTCAATACATTTGTATGTTACATGTGTAGATGCTCTTTACACTTGTATGTATGTGTAGACGCTCTATACACTTGTATTGTATATGTTTAAATGTTAATTACACTTGTATTGTATATGTTTTTACAAGTTTAGGCGATCTTTACACTTGTGTGCTACATGTTTAGATGCTCTATACACTTGTATTGTATATGTTTAGACGATCATTACACTTGTGTGCTACATGTTTAGATGCTCTATACACTTGTATTGTATATGTTTGAATGCTTATTACACTTGTATTGTATATGTTTTTACACGTTTAGGTGATCTTTACACTTGTTTGATACATGTTTGTTTAGACGCTCTATACACTTGTATTGTATATGTTTAGACGATCATTACACTTGTGTGATACATGTTTAGACGCTCTATACACTTGTTTTGTATATGTTTAGACGATCATTACACTTGTGTGATACATGTTTAAACGCACTATACACTTGTATTGTATATGTTTAGACGATCATTACACTTGTGTGATACATGTTTAGACACTCTATACACTTGTATTGTAAATGTTTAGACGATCATTACACTTGTGTGATACATGTTTAAACGCTCTATACACTTGTATTGTATATGTTTAGACGATCATTACACTTGTTGATACATGTTTAGACACTCTATACACTTGTATTGATTATGTTTAGACGATCATTACACTTGTTTGATACATGTTTAGAAGCTCTATACACTTGTATTGTATATGTTTTTACACGTTTAGGCGATCTTCACACTTGTTTGATACATGTTTAGACGCTCTATACACTTGAATTGTACATGTTTAGACCATCATTACACTTATAAGGTGTAATGTTTAGACGGTGGTTGGTAAAGGTTTTTACACTTTGTTCGTACATGTTTAGACGCTCTATACACTTTGTTCGTACATGTTTAGACGTTCTATACACTTGTGTTGTACATATTAAGACGCTCTGTACACTTGAAAGGTACCAATTAATTTATTTAGACGCTATATACACTTGTGTGATACATGTGTAGACGCTCTATACACTTATGCGTCACTCGTTTAAACGCTTTTAATACTTGTAGGGTACATGTTTAGACGCTCTATACACTTGTAAGGTAATTTTTAGACGCTCTATACACTTGTATGGTACATGTTTAGACGCTCTATACACTTATGCATCACTCGTTTAGACGCTTTTAATACTTGTAGGGTACATGTTTAGATGCTCTTTACACTTGTAAGGTATATTTTTAGACGCTCTATACACTTGTATGGTACATGTTTAGACGCTATATACACTTATATGATACATGTTTAGGACGCTCTAAACACTTGTGCGGCACTCGTTTAGACGCTTTTAATACTTGTAAGGTACAGGTTAAGATGCTCTATATACTTGTGTGATACAAGTTTAGACGCTCTATACACATGTGTGGCACTCTTTTAGACTCTTTTAATACTTGTAAGGTACAGGTTAAGACGCTCTATACACTTGTGTGATACATATTTAGACGCTCTAAACACTTGTTAGGTACATGTTTAGACGTTCTATACACCTGTAAGGTATATGTTTAGACGCTCTATACACTTGTAAGGTACATGTTTAGACGCTCTTATGCACGTGTAATGTAATTGTGTACAATCTCTTGACTTATGATACATGTTTAGATGTTCTATTACCGGATATGGTACATTAACCCTTACAGAATATACAGCAGATATATTTTGGAAAATACGAGAGAAAATACAGAAAAAATCCGTTATTTCTTCTTTCCCACAATTAATTAATTTCTTTAATGAACCATCACGTCAAGCATAAACCCACCTTCACCTAACCATCCTGCAGACCCATTTTAACGCAATTAAGGACATTTAAAAAACTTACCATTTTTTGAGCCATTTCTCCGTATGTCACAAGTTATATAAACTTACCATTTTTTGAGCCATTTCTCCGTATGTCACAAGTTTATACTCTCTTCAAGAACTTTCACTTAGATCTACGAATATAGATCATGTTTACATGTATGTTTGCTGCATATCTTGTGTTTTGTTGATGTAAAAAGGTTAACGTCGTCCCGGAAATGGTAAACAGTGAAGGAGGTTTGGGCGGATGATCAAAAAACATGCATTTCATCAGAATAGCCGCCTATAGCCTCTAGGCTGGTGTCCATTATGTTAGTCTGGACACTAGTAAAGATGAACGATGTGTTAGAACTTGTTTATCAGTCATCATTGTAATGGTGGACACATTCTGTTTAACAACAATCAAATATAATACATAAAAAAGTACAAAATTACTGACAATAGTACAGTACAACATTTACAGCCTTTCTAACTCTCAAAACATATCCTACTTCTCTCGTTGTCTCTCTGGCTCCGTCTCTCTGTCTCTGTCTCTGTCTCTGTCTCTGTCTCTGTCTCTGTCTCTGTCTGTCTCTGTCTCTGTCTCTGTCTGTCTCTGTCTCTTTGTCTCTCTATCCCTCCTCTCTGTCTCTCTCTCGTTCTCTTTCTCTCTCACACCACACTGTCTCTCTCTCTCTATCTCTCTCTCTCTCTCTCTCTCTTCCTCTCTCTCTCTCTCTCTATCTCTCTCTCTCTCTCTCTCTCTCTCTCTCTCTCTCTCTCTCTCTCTCTCTCTCTCTCTCTCACTGTCTCTCTCTGTGTCCCTCTCTTTCTATCTTTTTCTGTCTGTCTGTCTGTCTGTATGTCTGTCTGTCTGTATGTCTGTCTGTCTGTCTGTCTGTCTGTCTGTCTATCTGTCTCTCTGTATCTCTGTCTCTCTCTCTGTCTCTCTCTCTATGTCCTCTCTCTCTCTGTCTCTCTCTCTGTCTCTCTGTCTGTCTCTCTGTCTCTCTATGTGTGTGTCTCTCTCTCTCTCTTCTCTCTGTCTCTCTATGTCTCTCTCTCTCTCTCTGTCTCTCGTTGTCTCTCTGTCTCTGTGTCTCTCTCTGTGTCTCTGTCTCTCTGTGTGTGTGGTGTGTGTGGGGTGTGTGTGTGTGTGTGTGTGTGGTGTGTGTGGTGTGGGTGGGTGTGTGTGTGTCTCTCTCTCTCTCTCTCTCCTCACTCTCTCTCTCCTCTCTCTCCTTGCTCTCTCTCTCTCGGTCTCTCTCTCTGTCTCTCTCTGTCTCTCTCGTCTCTGTCTCTCTGTCTCGTCTCTCTGTCTCTCTGTCTCTCTGTCTCTCTGTCTCTCTGTCTCTCCTGTCTCTGTCTCGTCTCTGTCTCTGTCTCTGTCTGTCTCTCTCTCTCTCCTCTTCTCTCTCTCTCTCCTCTCTCTCTCTCTCCTCTCTCTCTCTCTCTCTCTCTCTCTCTCTCTCTCTCTCTCTCTCCTCTCTCTCTCTCTCTCTCTCTCTCTCTCTCTCTCTCTCTCTCTCTCTCTCTCTCTCTCTCTCTCTCTCTCTCTCTCTCTCTCTCTCTCTCTCTCTCTCTGTCTGTATGTCTGTATGTATGTATGTATTAAGTGTAAATATATCTTCGTAAATAATGCATCTGTTACATAACATCAACATGTTTTTTAATAGCATAATATGTATAATCATATATCATATGGTAACTAGAGTATAAAGCAACAAAGAATAGTCCTTAAACTTGGCAAAATGCACTTAACCTGTTATTGCGCTAAGATTATATATGTTATAAATTATTGATTTTTCATTGATTACTTTATCGATCTATGTAGATAAAGAAGATGCCAATCAGTTCAGAAGGACGTCGATCAGAGCCCGCGGAGGTTCCCTGGAGTTCCCGATATCGTAGAATCTTCGAGTACTGGAACGACATGGACTCAGGTAAATAGTACTTCTAGTTTAATATCGTAGAGTCTTCGAGTACTGGAATGACATGGACTCAGGTAAATAGTACTTCTAGTTTAAATATCGTAGAATCTTCGAGTACTGGAATGACATGGACTCAGGTAAAAGTACTTCTAGTTTAAATATCGTAGAGTCTTCGAGTACTGGAATGACATGGACTCAGGTAAATAGTACTTCTAGTTTAAATATCGTAGAATCTTCGAGTACTGGAATGACATGGACTCAGGTAAATAGTACTTCTAGTTTAAATATCGTAGAATCTTCGAGTACTGGAATGACATGGACTCAGGTAAATAGTACTTCTAGTTTAAATATCGTAGAATCTTCGAGTACTGGAATGACATGGACTCAGGTAAATAGAACTTCTAGTTTAAATATCGTAGAATCTTCGAGTACTGGAATGACATGGACTCAGGTAAATAGTACTTCTAGTTTAAATATCGTAGAGTCTTCGAGTACTGGAATGACATGGACTCAGGTAAATAGTACTTCTAGTTTAAATATCGTAGAGTCTTCGAGTACTGGAATGACATGGACTCAGGTAAATAGTACTTCTAGTTTATATATCGTAGAATCTTCGAGTACTGGAATGACATGGACTCAGTAAATAGTATCTTCTAGTTTAAATATCGTAGAAATCTTCGAGTACTGGAATGACATGGACTCAGGTAAAATAGTACTTCTAGTTTAAATATCGTAGAATCTTCGAGTACTGGAATGACATGGACTCAGGTAAATAGTACTTCTAGTTTAACTATCGTAGAGTCTTCGAGTACTGGAATGACATGGACTCAGGTAAATAGTACTTCTAGTTTAAATATCGTAGAGTCTTCGAGTACTGGAATGACATGGACTCAGGTAATAGTACTTCTAGTTTAAATATCGTAGAATCTTCGAGTACTGGAATGACATGGACTCAGGTAAATAGTACTTCTAGTTTAAATATCGTAGAATCTTCGAGTACTGGAATGGACATGGACTCAGGTAAATAGTACTTCTAGTTTAAATATCGTAGAATCTCGAGTACTGGAATGACATGGACTCAGGTAAATAGTAATTCTAGTTTAAATATCGTAGAGTCTTCGAGTACTGGAATGACATGGACTCAGGTAAATAGTACTTCTAGTTTTAAATATCGTAGAATCTTCGAGTACTGGAATGACATGGACTCAGGTAAATAGTACTTCTAGTTTAAATATCGTAGAATCTTCGAGTACTGGAATGACATGGACTCAGGTAAATAGTACTTCTAGTTTAAATATCGTAGAGTCTTCGAGTACTGGAATGACATGGACTCAGGTAAATAGTAATTCTAGTTTAAATATCGTAGAATCTTCGAGTACTGGAACAACATAGATTCAGGTAAATAGTATCATATACCTTATACGGTTACTATATCACACGAACATATGGATAAATCATTTACATAGAGTCCATACTATATACCTTATACGGTTACTATATCACACGACATATGGATAAATCATTTACATAGAGTCCATACTGTATACCTCATACGGTTACTATATCACACGAACATATGGATAATCATTTACATAGAGTCCATACTATATACCTTATACGGTTACTATATCACACGAACATATGGATAAATCATTTACATAGAGTCCATACCATATACCTTATAGGGTTACTATATCACACGAACATATGGATAAATCATTTACATAGAGTCCATACTGTATACCTCATACGGTTACTATATCACACGAACATATGGATAACTCATTTACATAGAGTCCATACTGTATACCTCATACGGTTACTATATCACACAAACATATGGATAAATCATTTACATAGAGTCCATACTGTATACCTCATACGGTTACTATATCACACGACCATATGGATAAATCATTTACATAGAGTCCATACTGTATACCTCATACGGTTACTATATCACACGAACATAATGGATAAATCATTTACATAGAGTCCATACTGTATACCTCATACGGTTACTATATCACACAAACATATTGGATAAATCATTTACATAGAGTCCTACTGTATACCTCATACGGTTACTATATCACACCGACCCATATGGATAAATCATTTACATAGAGTCCATACTATATATACCTAATAAGGTTACTATATCACAAGAACATATGGATAATCATTTACATAGAGTCCCTACCATATACCTTATACGGTTACTATATCACACGACCATGTGGATACATCATTTACATAGAGTCCATACTATATACCTCATACGGTTACTATATCACACGACCATGTGGATAAATCATTTACATAGAGTCCATACTATATACCTCATACGGTTACTATATCACACGACCATGTGGATAATCATTTACATAGAGTCCATACTATATACCTTATACGGTTACTATATCACACGACCATGTGGATAAATCATTTACATAGAGTCCATACTATATACCTCATACGGTTAATATTATCACAAGAACATATGGATAAATCATTTACATAGAGTCCCTACCATATACCTTATACGGTTACTATATCACAAGAACATATGGATAAATTATTTACATAGAGTCCATACCATATACCTTATACGGTTACTATATCACAAGAACATATGGATAAATCATTTACATAGAGTCCATACCATATACCTTATACGGTTACTATATCACAAGAAAACATGGATAAATCATTTACATAGAGTCCATACTATATATACCTCATACGGTTACTATATCACAAGAACAAATGGATAAATCATTTACATAGAGTCCATACTATATAAACCTCATACGGTTACTATATCACACGAACATATGGATAAATCATTTACATAGAGACCATACCATACCATATACCTCATATGGTTACTATATCACACGAACATATGGATGACTCATTTACATGTCCCTACCATATACCTTATACGGTTACTATATCACACGAACATATGGATAAATAGTTTACATAGAGTCCATACCATATACCTTATACGGTTACTATATCACACGACCATATGGATAAATCATTTACATAGAGTCCATACTATATAAACCTCATACGGTTACTATATCACAAGAACATATGGATAAATCATTTACATAGAGTCCATACTATATATACCTTATACGGTTACTATATCACAAGAACATATGGATAAATCATTTACATAGAGTCCATACTATATACCTTATACGGTTACTATATCACACGAACATATGGATAAATCATTTACATAGAGTCCATACCATATACCTTATACGGTTACTATATCACAAGAACATATGGATAAATCATTTACATAGAGTCCATACCATATACCTCATACGGTTACTTTATCACACGGCCATATGGATAAATCGTTTACATAGAGTCCCTACCATATACCTATACGGTTACTATATCTAAAGAACATATGGATAAATCATTTACATAGAGTACCTACCATATACCTTATACGGTTACTATATCACAATAACATACATGTATGGATAAATCATTTACATAGAGTCCATACCATATACCTTATACGCTTACTTTATCCCAAGAACATATGGATAAATCATTTACATAGAGTCCATACCATATACCTTATACGGTTACTATATCACAAGAACATATGGATACATCATTTACATAGAGTCCATACCATATACCTTATACGGTTATTATATCACAAGAACATATGGATAAATCATTTACATAGAGTCCCTACCATATACCTTATACGGTTACTATATCACAAGACCATATGGATAAAATCATTTACATAGAGTCCATACTATATACCTTATACGGTTACTATATCACAAGAACATATGGATAAATCGTTTACATAGAGTCCATACCATATACCTTATACGGTTACTATATCACAAGAACATATGGATACATCATTTACATAGAGTCCATACCATATACCTTATACGGTTATTATATCACAAGAACATATGGATAAATCATTTACATAGAGTCCCTACCATATACCTTATACGGTTACTATATCACAAGACCATATGGATAAAATCATTTACATAGAGTCCATACCATATACCTTATACGGTTACTATATCACAAGAACATATGGATAAATCGTTTACATAGAGTCCCTACTATATACCTTATACGGTTACTATATCACAAGACCATATGGATAAATCGTTTACATAGAGTCCCTACTATATACCTTATACGGTTACTATATCACAAGACCATATGGATAAATCGTTTACATAGAGTCCCTACTATATACGTTATACGGTTACTATATCACAAGACCATATGGATAAATCGTTTACATAGAGTCCCTACTATATACCTTATACGGTTACTTTATCACAAGACCATATGGATAAATCATTTACATAGAGTCCCTACTATATACCTTATACGGTTACTATATCACAAGACCATATGGATAAAACGTTTACATAGAGTCCCTACTATATACCTTATACGGTTACTATATCACAAGACCATATGGATAAATCGTTTACATAGAGTCCCTACTATATACCTTATACGGTTACTATATCACAAGAACATATGGATAAAACGTTTACATAGAGTCCCTACTATATACCTTATACGGTTACTATATCACAAGACCATATGGATAAATCGTTTACATAGAGTCCCTACTATATACCTTATACGGTTACTATATCACAAGACCATATGGATAAATCGTTTACATAGAGTCCCTACTATATACCTTATACGGTTACTATATCACAAGACCATATGGATAAATCGTTTACATAGAGTCCCTACTATATACCTTATACGGTTACTATATTACAAGACCATATGGATAAATCGGTTACATAGAGTCCCTACTATATACCTTATACGGTTACTATATCACAAGACCATATGGATAAATCGTTTACATAAAGTCCCTACTATATACCTTATACGGTTACTATATCACAAGACCATATGGATAAATCGTTTACATAGAGTCCCTACTATATACCTTATACGGTTACTATATCACAAGACCATATGGATAAATCGTTTACATAGAGTCCCTACTATATACCTTATACGGTTACTATATCACAAGACCATATGGATAAATCATTTACATAGAGTCCCTACTATATACCTTATTTTGTCATTTTAAATTCTTTTGCTTTTAAACCTCTTTTGTACAAACCGCCTCGGTAGTGTAATGGCCGCTCGCGGGTTTGATTACCACTGATTGGATACTGTGAGGATAAATGGACCAGTAGTACTGGTAACTTACCCTGGAAAAACTGTGATATAAATGGACCAGTAGTACTGGTAACTTACCCTGGAAAAACTGTGATATAAATGGACCAGTAGTTCTGGTAACATACCCAGAAAAAGCTGTGATATAAATGGACCAGTAGTACTGGTAACATACCCAGGAAAAGCTGTGATATAAATGGACCAGTAGTACTGGTAACTTACTCAGGAAAAGCTGTGATATAAATGGACCAGTAGTACTTGTAACTTACTCAGGAAAAGCTGTGATATAAATGAACCAGTAGTACTGGTAACTTACTCAGGAAAAGCTGTGATATAAATGAACCAGTAGTACTGGTAACTTACTCAGGAAAAGCTGTGATATAAATGAACCAGTAGTACTGGTAACTTACCCAGGAAAAGCTGTGATATAAATGGACCAGTAGTACTGGTAACTTACCCAGGAAAAGCTGTGATATAAATGAACCAGTAGTACTGGTAACATACCCAGGAAAAGCTGTGATATAAATGGACCAGTAGTACTGGTAACTTACTCAGGAAAAGCTGTGATATAAATGGACCAGTAGTACTGGTAACTTACTCAGGAAAAGCTGTGATATAAATGAACCAGTAGTATTGGTAACTTACTCAGGAAAAGCTGAGATATAAATGGACCAGTAGTACTGGTAACTTACTCAGGAAAAGCTGTGATATAAATGGACCAGTAGTACTGGTAACTTACTCAGGAAAAGCTGTGATATAAATGAACCAGTAGTACTGGTAATTTACTCAGGAAAAGCTGTGATATAAATGAACCAGTAGTACTGGTAACTTACCCAGGAAAAGCTGTGATATGAATGGACCAGTAGTACTGGTAACTTACTCAGGAAAAGCTGTGATATAAATGAACCAGTAGTACTGGTAACATACCCAGGAAAAGCTGTGATATAAATGGACCAGTAGTACTGGTAACTTACTCAGGAAAAGCTGTGATATAAATGGACCAGTAGTACTGGTAACTTACTCAGGAAAAGCTGTGATATAAATGAACCAGTAGTACTGGTAACTTACTCAGGAAAAGCTGTGATATAAATGGACCAGTAGTACTGGTAACTTACTCAGGAAAAGCTGTGATATAAATGGACCAGTAGTACTGTTAACTTACTCAGGAAAAGCTGTGATATAAATGAACCAGTAGTACTGGTAACTTACTCAGGAAAAGCTGTGATATAAATGGACCAGTAGTACTGGTAACTTACTCAGGCAAAGCTGTGATATAAATGGACCAGTAGTACTGTTAACTTACTCAGGCAAAGCTGTGATATAAATGGACCAGTAGTACTGTTAACTTACTCAGGAAAAGCTGTGATATAAATGAACCAGTAGTACTGGTAACTTACTCAGGAAAAGCTGTGATATAAATGAACCAGTAGTACTGGTAACTTACTCAGGAAAAAAAGCTGTGATATAACTGAAAACATTTTGAAAACGGCGTAAAACAGCATACAATCTATCAATCAGTCTTTTGTTCAAAATACAACTTCTAGAAAACATTATATCTCCTACGATAAATTATTGAAAATATCGTGGGAAATGGTGATTTACCAGTTTTGAGCATTGTCACCTTTTCGCACCATGCTTTCAAAACCCATATTATGCAAAGTATATTGATGAGGTACAGGGTTAATTGTAAATTGCATTCCTTTCTTTGAGTGCCCGTGCAGTGTTTGGCATCCTTCCCGCATTATGAGCTCTTATATAACTATTAAGTCACGTTAGAGGAAAAGGAACTTCTGTGTTTTTGATACGAAATGTAGATCTATTCAGTATGTAGTCGATCTTAACCAAAAAAAACACTGTTTGCTGGGCGTTTCTCGAATCGTCCATCATACTGTTAATCTGCGAACGAGCAGACCCACATCAAAATAAGTGGATATAGTTTCAACGTCATAAATACTGTGTTAAAGCGGCCTTGAGCCCAGCCTTGACCTTGATACCGGCTGCTGTATAATATCCTGCCAAAAGTACATTCTTTGATCTAATGTTCATACTTGATTCGTTGCCTGATATGCCATAAACCTTTATCCTGCATACCAATGTGTTTTGCAGCAGACGGGTTTTCGGAGATTGGGTTTAGCTCTTTTCTTTTTCTTTTTTAGATTAGATTATATTTTTCCCTAGATTTTTTTCAAATTCGTCTGCCACAGATGTGTTGTATGTGTCAAGGGTTACTAGAGTTTGATATTTACTCTATCGTCTGAGTTCTATATTTAACGCCTTTGCAACAGACGCTGCAGAAGACTTTTGGAAGCCTTTTAGAGTGATGAAGAAATATCTCTTCAGACATGTCCGCCTATTAGAGATACATATCGACTCGCAGTTTCCTACACTTAAACTCTTTCCCACATACAGACGCTTTCTGACGCCTCTGCAGCACGCGACCTTAGTAAACATTGTGGTAAAAGGATACATTGCTCAGGGTGAGTAATTTCACCAGTTGCCACAATGTTTTCCAATTTATCTAATTATTGCAATTTCATTTTACAAGAATTTCATATGTTTACCAACATGCTTTCCGAGTAGTGTAGATGTGTTGTATGTGGTATAGGGTTAATGAGTGTTCTGACGCCCTTTACATAATCAACACAGTCACTTATACAGAAGCATTTAAGCGCATCATAAGATGACTTTTGAAAACATTGTGAGCAATTTCTCCTTTCCCTCACTATTTTCACCTCTATTTAATCAGATATATATATATTTGTACTTTCATTAACAAAGATGTTCTAAAGTTTTGTTTTAATATTTTCAAAGTTGCAATTTTTAGAATTGTTTGTATGAGGCAAAAGATTACCGATTCTGAAAGAGCATTGTCTGATTAGACGTTATGTAAATGCTGATCTCGATATACACGATATACTAAGATATAGACCGAAATACACAAATACACATCACTTTGCACTGATATACACCTGTACACACTGCTATACACATGTATACACTGATATACACGATACACTCATATATACAAAGATACACACCACTTTGCACTGATATACACCTTGACACTCTTATATATACACAATATACACGATATATTCAGATATACACCGATTTACTAGGATACACAACAATATACACTGATATACACCAATATACACGATATATTCAGATACACACCAAAGGTCACTAATACACACCAATATGCACTGATATACACCAATATACATTTACACTGATGAACACGATATACACAAATATACATAGATATACACCAATATACACCTATACACCACTTTGCATTAATAGACACCAATAAACACTGATATACACATATATACACCGGTATTCACCGATTTACACTGATATACACCAATATACACACCAATATGCATGGATACACACAAATATACACCGATGAACACGATATACTCCAATACACACTAATATACACTGATATACAGCAATATACATGATATATACAGATATACACCGATTTACTCAGATACAAACCGATATACAGCAATATACACGATATAAGCAGATACACACCAATATACACCAATATACATGTGAACCGATTAACACGATATACAACAATATACACAGATATACCTAGAGGATCTCATTGAACTGAGTCCTACATCGACTAAAGTGTGATATAAGTGGACCGAGTCCTAAATCGACTCAAGTGTGATATTAGTGCGCGAGTCCGAAATAAACTAAAGTGTGATCTTAGTTGGCGAGTCCCTAAACCACTAAAGTTTAGTATAAGTGGGTCGAGTCCTACATCGACTTAAGTGTGATATAAGTGGGCCAAGTCCATCGAGTTTTTGGTCTAATTTAGACTCCTGAATGGGGATCATAAAACTGGCAAATTGACGTACACATATATAGAGTACACTTCTAGTTAGACCCCGGTTAAATAGTGCGCTCTTACAGACAAACACCCGTCTTCGCTGTACGTAGACACAGTTAGACCCCGGTTAAATAGTCCGCACGTACAGACAAACACCCGTCTTCGCTGTACGTAGACACAGTTAGACCCCGTTTAAATAGTCCGCACGTACAGACAAACACCCCTATTCGCTGTACGTAGACAGAGTTAGACCCCGTTTAAATAGTCTACACGTACAGACAAACACCCGTCTTCGCTGTACGTAGACACAGTTAGACCCCGATTAAATAGTCCGCACGTACATACAAACACCCGTCTTCGCTGTACGTAGACACAGTTAGACCCCGTTTAAATAGTCCGCACGTACAGATAAACACCCGTCTTCGATGTACGTAGACAGAGTTAGACCCCGTTTAAATAGTCTACACGTACAGACAAACACCCGTCTTCGCTGTACGTAGACACAGTTATACCCCGATTAAATAGTCCGCACGTACATACAAACACCCGTCTTCGCTGTACGTAGACACAGTTAGACCCCGTTTAAATAGTCCGCACGTACAGATAAACACCCGTCTTCGCTTTACGTAGACAGACCCCGTTTAAATAGTCCGCACGTACAGACAAACACACGTCTTCTCTGTACATAGACACAGTTAGACCCCAGTTAAATAGTCCGCACGTACAGACAAACACCCATCTTCGCTGTACGTAGACACAGTTAGAGCCCGGTTAAATAGTCCGCACGTACAGACAAACAGTTAGACCCCGGTTAAATAGTCTGCACGTACAAATAAACACCCGTCTTCGCTGTACGTAGACACAGTTAGACCCCGTTTAAACAGTCCGCACGTACAGACAAACACCCGTCTTCGCTGTACGTAGACACATTTAGAGCCCGGTTAAATAGTCCGCACGTACAAACAAACTCCCGTCTTCGCTGTACGTAGACACAGTTAGACCCCGTTTAAATAGTCCGCACGTACAGACAAACACCCGTCTTCGCTGTACGTAGACACATTTAGAGCCCGGTTAAATAGTCCGCACGTACAGACAAACACCCGTCTTCGCTGTACGTAGACACAGTTAGACCCCGATTAAATAGTCCGCACGTACAGACAAACACCCGTCTTCGCTGTACGTAGACACAGTTAGACCCAAACTAAATAGTGCGCACCTACAAACAATCACCCGTCTTCGCTGTACGTAGACACAGTTAGACCCCGGTTAAATAGTCTGCACGTACAGACAAACACCCGTCTTCGCTGTACGTAGACACAGTTAGACCCCGGTTAAATAGTCCGCACGTACAAACAAACACCCGTCTTCGCGGTACGTAGACACAGTTCGAGTCCGGTTAAAAAGTCCGCACGTACAGACAAACAGTTAGACCCCGGTTAAATAGTCTGCACGTACAGACAAACACCCGTCTTCGCTGTACGTAGACACAGTAAGACCCCGTTTAAATAGTCCGCACGTACAGACAAACACCCGTCTTCGGTGTACGTAGACACAGTTAGACCCCGGTTAAATAGTCCGCACGTACAGACAAACACCCGTCTTCTCTGTACGTAGACACAGTTAGACCCCGTTTAAATAGTCCGCACGTACATATAAACACCCGTCTTCGTTTTACGTAGACAGACCCCGTTTAAATAGTCCGCACGTACAGACAAACACACGTCTTCTCTGTACGTAGACACAGTTATACCCCGGTTAATTAGTCTGCACGTACAGACAAACACCCGTCTTCGCTGTACGTAGACAAAGTTAGACCCCGTTTAAATAGTCCGCACGTACATATAAACACCCGTCTTCGTTTTACGTAGACAGACCCCGTTTAAATAGTCCGCACGTACAGACAAACACACGTCTTCTCTGTACGTAGACACAGTTATACCCCGGTTAATTAGTCTGCACGTACAGACAAACACCCGTCTTCGCTGTACGTAGACAAAGTTAGACCCCGTTTAAATAGTCCGCACGTACAGACAAACACCCGTCTACGCTGTAGGTAGACACATTTAGAGCCCGGTTAAATAGTTCGCACGTACAGACAAACACCCGTCATCGCTGTACGTAGACACAGTTAGACCCCGGTTAAATAGTCCGCACGTACAGTCAAACACCCGTCTTCGCTGTACGTAGACACAGTTACACCCCGATCAAATAGTCCGCACGTACAGACAAACACCCGTCTTCGCTGTACGTAGACACAGTTAGATCCCGGTTAAATAGTACGCACGTACAGACAAACACCCTTCTTCGCTGTACGTAGACACAGTTAGACCCCAGTTAAATAGTCCACACGTACAGACAAACACCCGTCTTCGCTGTACGTAAACACAGTTAGACCCCGGTTAAATAGTACGCACGTACAGACAAACACCCGTCTTCGCTGTACGTAGACACAGTTAGACCCCAAATCGACAGGTGCGGCTCAATTATTAATCCTTACATACATACAGACGACTTTTAAATCAAAACTACTGAAAGTATCTAGTATTGAATGGATTTGAAAACACTTTGGCAATTTTTTTGTTTTCCATCAATGTATTCAAAAATTGTCTGCTGCAGACGCGTCAAAATACGACTGCATGTTGAACAAGGGTTATGCGATATAATTGCATTTGCAGCTATTTATGTCTGAGACATGCAGCGTGTGCAATCACTTAAGTCTATAACCACGAAGAAAAAAAACTCCCAAAGAAAGTGCATGGTTTTGCTATACATCATACATCGACGTGAACACTATACATCATACATCGACGTGAACACTATACATCATACATCGACGTATACACTATACATCGACGTGAACACTATACATCATACATAGACGTGAACACTATACATCATACATAGACGTGAACACTATACATCATACATCGACGTGAACACTATACATCATACATCGACGTGAACACTATACATCATACATAGACGTGAAACTATACATCATACATCGACGTGAACACTATACATCATACATCGACGTGAACACTTTACATAATACATCTACGTGAACACTATACACCATACATCGACATGAACACTATACAGCATACATCGACGTGAACACTATACACCATACATCGACGTGAACACTATACATCATACATAGACGTGAACACTTTACATCGACGTGAACACTATACATCATACATCGACGTGAACACTATACACCATACATCGACGTGAACACTATACATCATACATTGACGTGAACCTTATGCATCATACATTGACGTGAACACTATACATCATACATCGACGTGAACACTATACATCATACATCGACGTGAACACTATACACCATACATCGACGTGAACACTATACATCATACATAGACGTGAACACTATACATCATACATCGACGTGAACACTTTACATCATACATCGACGTGAACACTATACACCATACATCGACGTGAACACTATACATCATACATTGACGTGAACACTATACATCATACATCGACGTGAACACTATACATCATACATCGACGTGAACACTATACACTATATATCATACATGTAAGTAAAGATTTGAAGGTCATGTATATTTACATTTACTTTATTTATTTATTGTATAACAATCAACGGTATTGATCAGTTAACAATAAATAAAAAATAGCGTGAGGAAAATTTCGGGAATTTTTGAAATATTAATATTAAGCTAAATTCATCAATATACCCCTGTATTTAACGACGTCACAACTTTTGAGTGGTATCAAAGTGCTTTTTAGTACTATAACAGTTCTATAAAAGTACTAAAAAAAGTACTATTTAAGTATTACTTCAGTACTATAAGTACTATTTAAGTGATAATATTGTAAACTTTCAGTACAATTAAAGTACTAATTACAGCACTAATTTAAGTACAATTAATGTACTTATTAAGTAGGCCTACTATTAAAGTACCGTTATACAATGTGTTTATTCAGTTATTCACGTGGACTTATTATGTATATCTAAATCTGTATAACAGTCCGGAAGCTTAAATTACAGATTACACACATTGTATTGTATTACAGTACTGTAACAGTACTATAACAGTACTATTAGAGTATACTTTAAGTACTATAACAGTACTATTGGTTTATACTTTAAGTACTATAACAGTACTATTAGAGTACACTTTAAGTACTATAACAGTACTATTAGAGGACACTTAAAGTACTATAACAGTACTATTAGAGTATAATTTAAGTACTAAAACAGTACTATTAGAGTACACTTTAAGTACTATAGCAGTACTATAATAGTACACTTTAAGTACTTTAGGTACTATAACAGTACTATTAGAGTATACTTTAAGTACTATAACAGTACTATTAGAGTAATTTAAGTACTATAACAGTACTATTAGAGTATACTTTAAGTACTATCACTGTACTATTAGAGTAATTTAAGTACTAAAACAGTACTATTAGAGTACACTTTAAGTACTATTTAATATCTATTTAAGTACTATTTAAGTAATTTTAGAAGTACTATCTGTGGGTAAGGTGACTTAATGGCGTTGCCGGCAGTGAAGTCGCGGAAGAAAACAGTTTATTCTGTGTCTACACGTGACTCGAACGTTAGATGTTTCGCCCGTAGACCTTCAAGCGTTTCTAGGCCGGAGTAACAATCTACTATTTTCTGACTAAAGATACATTTATGACTTATATACAAGAGAACGAATAGTGAAGACTCTGACGAGATTGTGAGGATACACGGGCTCACCTGCGTCTTCACTGTACGCAGATGCATTAACCATATACCACGTGCTATCTGACGCCTCTGTAGCAAACGAATTGTAAGCTTTGTCACAAAAGAAGAAAAGTCTCTTAATGACTAATTTCTCCTTTTAGCACAATGTTTTCAACTTTATTGAACAAATGTTCTTTCATTTATAGAGATTTTCCATACTTTAACTACATGTTTTCAAAATCGTCTGATCCATTCTTGTTGTAAGTGGGAAAGGGTTTAAATTGTAGACGTGGCTCATTGAGATCGCCACGAACTCCTACCTACCCATATTAGTGTTTCTCACACCAGTATACCACACCACTTTCTTCACGGGCAACTGTTACTCTACCTACCAATACTAGTGATTATCACACCAGTAATCCACATATGTTTCTATTATCTATTTCCCCCTGTCGTCTGGGAAATGGTTAAACAGAGAAAACTAGCTGATGCACAAATATTTTCATTCTGACACATATTAATGGATAACACGCACCATCATGGTCGCTGTCATTATCGTCGAGTATGCCAACTTCGTGTTTATATTAGTTGCAAAGATTCAAATATCAGAACAATTTACAAGACAAAAAGAAACATAATTTTAACGACAGTATACCTTGAAATGTCGTCTGTTAATAAGGCGAGACGTATACAGAATATTGTCTTCCTAACACCATCTTGTAAACAGGATGGGGTTTGCAAATTACCGTTTGTTGGAAAACTAAATACAAAAAAAAGTTGTTTCATTTACACTGCATTAATTGATTACACACACGCAATGAGATATAAGGACGCCTGCAAAAGTAAACGCTTCATTTACGCCACATGCTACCATCAGCATAAAACAATAATAAAACATCGCATCCGCCATTTTGTTTGATCACATAAAACAGACTGGGTAGGTCAAAGGGAAGTAAATCGGATCGGCTTGCAGGGCAGACAATTTTGTCCAGGGAATTTCAGAGGAATATATAAGACTGAGGTTGGCTCCGATTGGACAATAATGATTTTGTTGAAAGTTGAAAGTGATTTTCATAAAGTTGAATAACCTCTGACTGATTTATAACCAAAATAGTGTTTGATTTTAGCTATGTTGACACTGAAATAGCCATTTTCAGAACATGCTGTATTTTCTGAACTTTAGTTTGATATAGGTATATGTGTTAATTCATTTGCTAGTAACGAACCATAACCCATAACGCTATAATGGTCGCCTATGGAAAATGATTTACATGTACTTCCCTTTGACCTAGACTACATACTTTAATTTACTGGTTACCGGCCCCTACCTTTACATTATCGGGCCAGAGGCATACACTAACGTGGCGGCTGTCTGAGCAAGCGAACGGTTCTAGAGACAACCTTGTTATGGACCAAGGCGGTGTAACTTTACAAACTTGCTTCATTATTCATGTATTGATTCAAAGCATTATGCTGTTTTGGTTGACGGATAATCATTTCTATATTTATATACGAAATGGTGTTTTTATATAAATAGACTAGCGGGCGAAGTTAAGGTTTCGTTTTACTGAGGTTGGTTTATGGCAGACGTACTAATTTACTTTAGTACGCCAGGTAACAGACTAGGTATTTTACAGGTAGAATTGAGTCATGGCTTTTAACCCTTTCTCTGCCAAAGGCAATTAAAGGCATTGCAAACAATTCTGATTCAGGTGAGACAGCCCATAACGAGCTGAAATATGCATTGTTTACCATTGTTTCACGCAGTTCTGGCAACATATGTTATATCACCTTATACACTTTGTGATATCACCTTATACACTATGTAATATCACATTATACTCTATGTGATATCACATTATACACTATGTGATATCACATTATACACTATGTGATATCACCTTATACACTATGTTATATCACCTTATACACTATGTGATATCACATTATACACTATGTGATATCACCTTATACACTATGTGATATCACCTTATACACTATGTGATATCACCTTATACACTGTTTTATCACCTTATACATTATGTTTTATCACCTTATACACTATGTAATATCACATTATACTCTATGTGATATCACATTATATTCTATGTGATATCACCTTATACACTATGTAATATCACATTATACTCTATGTGATATCACATTATACACTATGTTATATCACCTTATACACTATGTTATATCACCTTATACACTATGTGATATCACCTTATACACTGTTTTATCACCTTATACATTATGTTTTATCACCTTATACACTATGTTATATCACCTTATACACTATGTGATATCACCTTATACACTGTTTTATCACCTTATACATGATGTTTTATCACCTTATACACTTTGTTATATCACCTTATACACTATGTGATATCACCTTATACACTGTTTTATCACCTTATACATGATGTTTTATCACCTTATACATTATGTTATATCGCCTTATACACTATGTTATATCACCTTATACACTATGTGATATCACCTTATACACTATGTGATATCACCTTATACATTATTATGTTATATCGCCTTATACATTATGTTATATCAGCTTATACACTATGTGATATCACCTTATACACTATGTGATATCACCTTATACACTATGTTATATCACCTTATACACTATGTGATATCACCTTATACATTATGTTATATCACCTTATACATTATGTTATATCACCTTATACACTATGTGATATCACCTTATACACTATGTGATATCACCTTATACACTATGTGATATCACCTTATACATTATGTTATATCACCTTATACATTATGTGATATCATCTTATACACTGTGTTATATCACCTTATACACTATGTGATATCACCTTATACACTATGTTATATCATCTTATACACTATGTTATATCATCATGTACATTATGTTTTATCAACTTATACACTGTTTTATCACCTTATACATTATGTTTTATCACCTTATACACTATGTTATATCATCTTATACACTATGTTATATCATCTTATACACTATGTTATATCATCATGTACATTATGTTTTATCAACTTATACACTGTTTTATCACCTTATACATTATGTTTTATCACCTTATACACTATGTTATATCATCTTATACACTATGTTATATCACCTTATACACTATGTTATATCATCTTATACACTATGTGATATCACCTTATACATTATTATGTTATATCGCCTTATACATTATTATGTTATATCATCTTATACACTATGTTATATCACCTTATACACTATGTTATATCATCATGTACATTATGTTTTATCAACTTATACACTGTTTTATCACCTTATACATTATGTTTTATCACCTTATACACTATGTGATATCACATTACACACTTTGTGACATCATCTTATACACTATCATTATATCAGCATTTTATCTGTTGATTTAAAATTGTTTATTTGTTTGTTTGGTGCTTTTAACAATCTAGTCCGTTATATCACGGCGTTTCATGGGTAAGTGACCAGTACTACTGGTTTATTTATCCTGACACCAGTGAGTCAGCAGTAATGCTAACCCTACAATCCTGACAGCGAAGGAGGAATAGCGTTTACTTTCATTATTTAAAGACATTGGTAAGACCCGGCCGTGGATCAAACTCGCGACCTCCAATACCCAGGTTGGACACTCTACTCTAACATCACCGAGGCGGTCGTTGAATTCTATATGAATGATTTATAAATATAAGTGACGTCTTGCGATTTTGGGCATTGTGCATCTTTTGTTTACAGGCTACGAACATAAAATAAGACATATTTATTATGTAAAACAGATGTACAATCCATGAGATACATATATATGAGCCGTCCCGCGAGAAAACCAACAGTGTGGACTCCGCGCAGGCTTACCCGGATAGACACTTTCCGCTTCCTGTTTCAGGAATCATTACTCTATACCTCTATCCCCCTGATACGGAATGTGTCGGCCCAGATCAGTCTGTGCGGACTGCGCAGGCTGATCTGGGTCGATAAATTACGTAGATGCCATACTGTTGGTTTTCTCGCGGGACGACTCATATGTGATTTAGAGTTTATAGGCTATGTTCATATATATATATATATGATGAAATGAAATTGTTGTTTGAATTGGATGTTTTTAAGAATGTGAAGGTAGGGGTGTTTATTCATAGCATGATTATATTACGAAGTACCTACAGTCGATGGTATTAACCGACATTGACCGACAAGCATACGAACATTACCGATCTTAAACGACTTAAATCGCCGTGTGTCGTATGGTCTGGCTTAATCATTGTTTTCGCTTTTCAGCAAATGAAGACAGCGAATCAGAAAATGAACCCGAAGGGGAACCAGAGGGGGAACCAATAAGGGAACCACCAAGGGTACGAACACCAGAACCACCAAGGGTACGAACACCAGAACCACCAAGGGTACCAACAACAGGACCAGCAAGGGTACCAACAACAGGACCAGCAAGGAAACCAGAAGTCAAACCTGCAACGAAACCAGACAAGGAACCCGACATGCTACCGGATGGGTCCGTACTGAAGGTTGTCAAACTAAACCTGAATACATCGACTAATGGAGTCGATCATAGAACATCCGAGTTCGACATCGCCGAACGTAACCTCGTGGTACGTCGCGGTCAGTCCTTTAACGTGGACATTGAGTTTAACAGACCGTATGACAAGGAAGTGGATGATCTGAGGATTGTTCTACAGTTTGGTAAGTACATTTATGTCATGACCTGGTTTACTGTCAAATATCAGTCAGATAAAGGTGTTTTATTTACTGCCGATGCGTGAGACGCTGACACCTATCAGCATGATGAAGGTGTTTTATTTAATGCCAATGCGTAAGACACTGAAAAATACCAGATAAAATTTCGTTTATTTACTGCAAATTAGGGAAATAAATATAATTATCAGTAAGGTAAAATTGTTTATCTAACTCTTAATCTAACGCTGTTTCAAAAGATCTTTAGTCATATCACCACGGACAACTCACCTACCATGTGATTCCTGGCTTTCTTCTTCGGTGCTCCAGTAAACAGAACCGAAGCGTAATAACTACACGGGTTGCAAATACCATACAGTGCTCAAGTAAAACCAACCTAACGTAATGACTACACGGGATGCAAATACCGTACGGTGTTCCTGTAAAAAAACATTAACGTAATGCCTACACGGGTTGCAAATAGCGTACGGTGCTCCAGTAAAACGAACCTTAGCGTAATGACTACACGGGGTGCAAATAACGTACGGCGCTCCAGTAAAACGAACCTAATGACTAACGCAGTACGCCGATCAGTAACATACGGTTATTGTCCACTATGTTCGATCTAAGAGACATGACGAACATGGACGATCCTAGATTGATTGCTTGGTGGCACAAACTATTCTGGATAATCTCTGTTTGTATTATCTCTAAGGTCGGGTTTTCTGTGACATGACCTATTTAACAGGTTCGTCTCCGATTCAATCCAACAAGTCACGTGACCATATTTTACAGGTTCGTCTCCAATCCAATCTAACAAGTCACATGTGGAGTTTATTCTCTCCGCCGAGGACACAAAGAATGAGTGGGGCGCCTTCATAAAATCGCAGACTGGCAAGGTGATCAAGGTGGGCGTGGTGTCTCCCCCTGATTGCTACGTCGGTAAATGGATGTTTAAGATCGACGTGGTCAAGGTTGGAGATGAGACTATGTCTGTGTATCGGTACAGTCACCGCAGTCCGATCTACATCTTGTTTAACCCCTGGTGTAAAGGTAGGTCAATCGTTTATACAGGTATAACTCATTAATATTAAACTGGCCCTGCACCCAATCTACACATTGTTTAACCCTGGTGTAAAGGTAGGTCAATCGTTTATACAGGTATAACTCATTAATATTAAACTGGCCCTGAACTCAATATACACATTGTTTAACCCTGGTGTACAGGTAGGTCAATAGTTCATAAAGGTATAACTCGGTGATAATAAACTGGCATTGAACCCAATCTACACATTGTTTAAACCCTGGTGTAGAGGTAGGTCAATAGTTCATACAGGTATAGCTCAGTGATAATAAACTGGCCCTGAACTCAATCTACACATTGTTTAACCCCTGGTGTACAGGTAGGTCAATAGTTCATACAGGTATAGCTCAGTGATAATAAACTGGCCTTGAACCCAATCTACACATTGTTTAACCCCTGGTGTACAGATAGGTCAATAGTTCATAAAGGTATAGCTCAGCGATAATAAACTAGCATTGAACCCAATCTACACATTGTTTAACCCTGGTGTATAGGTAGGTCAATAGTTCATAAAGGTATAACTCGGTGATAATAAACTGGCCCTGAACTCAATCTACACATTGTTTAACCCTGGTGTAGAGGTAGGTCAATAGTTCATAAAGGTAAAGCTCAGTGATAATAAACTGGCCCTGAACCCAATCTACACATTGTTTAACCCTGGTGTACAGATAGGTCAATAGTTCATAAAGGTAAAGCTCAGTGATAATAAACTGGCCCTGAACCCAATCTACACATTGTTTAACCCTGGTGTACAGATAGGTCAATAGTTCATAAAGGTATAGCTCAGTGATAATAAACTGGCCCTGAACCCAATCTACACATTGTTTAACCCCTGGTGTACAGGTAGGTCAATAGTTCATACAGGTATAGCTCAGTGATAATAAACTGGCCCTGAACCCAATCTACACATTGTTTAACCCTGGTGTACAGATAGGTCAATAGTTCATAAAGGTATAGCTCAGTGATAATAAACTGGCCCTGAACCCAATATACACATTGTTTAACCCCTGGTGTACAGATAGGTCAATAGTTCATAAAGGTAAAGCTCAGTGATAATAAACTGGCCTTGAACCCAATCTACACATTGTTTAACCCTGGTGTACAGATAGGTCAATAGTTCATAAAGGTAAAGCTCAGTGATAATAAACTGGCCTTGAACCCAATCTACACATTGTTTAACCCCTGGTGTACAGATAGGTCAATAGTTCATAAAGGTAAAGCTCAGTGATAATAAACTGGCCTTGAACCCAATCTACACATTGTTTAACCCTGGTGTACAGATAGGTCAATAGTTCATAAAGGTAAAGCTCAGTGATAATAAACTGGCCCTGAACCCAATCTACACATTGTTTAACCCTGGTGTACAGATAGGTCAATAGTTCATAAAGGTAAAGCTCAGTGATAATAAACTGGCCCTGAACCCAATCTACACATTGTTTAACCCTGGTGTACAGATAGGTCAATAGTTCATAAAGGTAAAGCTCAGTGATAATAAACTGGCCCTGAACCCAATCTACACATTGTTTAACCCCTGGTGTACAGATAGGTCAATAGTTCATAAAGGTAAAGCTCAGTGATAATAAACTGGCCTTGAACCCAATCTACACATTGTTTAACCCTGGTGTACAGATAGGTCAATAGTTCATAAAGGTAAAGCTCAGTGATAATAAACTGGCCTTGAACCCAATCTACACATTGTTTAACCCCTGGTGTACAGATAGGTCAATAGTTCATAAAGGTAAAGCTCAGTGATAATAAACTGGCCTTGAACCCAATCTACACATTGTTTAACCCCTGGTGTACAGATAGGTCAATAGTTCATAAAGGTAAAGCTCAGTGATAATAAACTGGCCCTGAACCCAATCTACACATTGTTTAACCCTGGTGTACAGATAGGTCAATAGTTCATACAGGTATAGCTCAGTGATAATAAACTGGCCTTGAACCCAATCTACACATTGTTTAACCCCTGGTGTACAGATAGGTCAATAGTTCATAAAGGTAAAGCTCAGTGATAATAAACTGGCCTTGAACCCAATCTACACATTGTTTAACCCCTGGTGTACAGATAGGTCAATAGTTCATAAAGGTAAAGCTCAGTGATAATAAACTGGCCCTGAACCCAATCTACACATTGTTTAACCCTGGTGTACAGATAGGTCAATAGTTCATAAAGGTAAAGCTCAGTGATAATAAACTGGCCCTGAACCCAATCTACACATTGTTTAACCCTGGTGTACAGATAGGTCAATAGTTCATAAAGGTATAGCTCAGTGATAATAAACTGGCCTTGAACCCAATCTACACATTGTTTAACCCTGGTGTACAGATAGGTCAATAGTTCATAAAGGTATAGCTCAGTGATAATAAACTGGCCTTGAACCCAATCTACACATTGTTTAACCCTGGTGTACAGATAGGTCAATAGTTCATAAAGGTAAAGCTCAGTGATAATAAACTGGCCTTGAACCCAATCTACACATTGTTTAACCCTGGTGTACAGATAGGTCAATAGTTCATACAGGTAAAGCTCAGTGATAATAAACTGGCCTTGAACCCAATCTACACATTGTTTAACCCCTGGTGTACAGATAGGTCAATAGTTCATAAAGGTAAAGCTCAGTGATAATAAACTGGCCCTGAACCCAATCTACACATTGTTTAACCCCTGGTGTACAGATAGGTCAATAGTTCATAAAGGTAAAGCTCAGTGATAATAAACTGGCCTTGAACCCAATCTACACATTGTTTAACCCTGGTGTACAGGTTGGTCAATAGTTCATAAAGGTATAGCTCAGTGATAATAAACTGGCCTTGAACCCAATCTACACATTGTTTAACCCTGGTGTACAGGTTGGTCAATAGTTCATAAAGGTATAGCTCAGTGATAATAAACTGGCCCTGAACTCGATCTACACATTGTTTAACCCTGGTATAGAGGTAGGTGAATAGTTGATACCATTTTAAATGTATTTTGTATGACCCGGTCGGGGATTGAACCTGCGGGACTCTGCACTCGGTGGGGACGCAATTATATACACACAATCATCGAGGCGTCTACATAGTCAATTATATACACACAACCATCGAGGCGTCTACATAGTCAATTATATACACACAACCATCGAGGCATCTACATAGTCATTCAATGTACGGCTGCATTTAAGAAGGTCCTAGATGTATCTCTTGACAAATAAACTAGACTCGTAACCCATTAGTAGTACGAGAATTGAGTCTTTAGATCCGTTACGGAGCGTCAATAAGACCACCGCCAGACCACGACCCATATAGGATGAAAGAATGAATTGACTTTGAATGGGTTTAATTGTATATATATACGTTCTTTGTGCATAATCATGTGTAACTATCATAGGAAAATTTGCATGTAATTAATTAACTATTCGTTGTTTAGAAGTGTGTATCATTTAATTGTGTATCACTAAGATATGATATGACGTTCAGTTGTCCAGGACGTTGTTGTTGTTGTTGTGGGTGTTTTACTTTCTATTTACATAGCTCTCCATAAGGCATATTTCTCACGCTCCAAAATCTTTATTTGAAACTCAAAACATATGCTGTGTGCACTCAAAAGAATCGTCTGAGTGAGTCAATAAATGTGAGTACCCACAAAATAGGGTTTGGACGAGTCAGGAGATAAATATAGGTTGGAATGACCAGAATACTCCTCCCTATCTAGCCCTCTGTATTTATAAGTATATGTTGCCATGGCAATCTTTCAGATGATGCAGTGTATTTCTATGACACCCCATTGCTTGGCGAATACATACTGAACGAGTCCGGGGTTATATTTGTCGGATCGTATAGAAGCATGTCATTCAAAGTATGGTCGTTCGGTCAGGTACGTACTTGGATTATTTTCCCTAGCCTACTGTGTTTAGTATAGAAAGTTAGCGAATACAGCTTACTTCTCCCTAGCCTACTGTGTCTAGTATAGAAAGTTAGCGAATGCAGCTTTCTTCTCCCTAGCCTACTGTGTTTAGTATATAAAGTTAGCGAATGCAGCTTACTTCTCTCTAGCCTACTGTGTTTAGTATAGAAAGTTAGCGAATACAGCTTACTTCTCTCTAGCCTACTGTGTTTAGTATAGAAAGTTGGAAAATACAGCTTACTTCTCCCTAGCCTACTGTGTTTAGTATAGAAAATTAGCGAATACAGCTTACTTCTCCCTAGCCTACTGTGTTTAGTATAGAAAGTTAGCGAATACAGCTTACTTCTCTCTAGCCTACTGTGTTTAGTATAGAAGGTTAACGAATGCAGCTTACTTCTTTTTAGCTAGTATAGAAAATTAGCGAATACAGCTTACTTCTCTCTAGCCTACTGTGTTTAGTATAGCAAGTTAGCGAATTCAGCTTACTTCTCCCTAGCCGACTGTGTTTAGTATAGAAAGTTAGCGAATGCAGCTTACTTCTCCCTAGCCTACTGTGTTTAGTATAGAAAGTTAGCGAATTCAGCTTACTTCTCCCTAGCCTACTGTATTTAGTATAGAAAGTAAGCGAATTCAGCTTACTTCTCCCTAGCCTACTGTGTTTAGTATAGAAAGTTAGCGAATACAGCTTACTTCTTCCTAGCTACTGTGTTTAGTATAGAAAGTTAGCGAAAACAGCTTACTTCTCCCTAGCCTACTATGTTTAGTATAGACAGTTAGCGAATGCAGCTTACTTCTCCCTAGCCTACTGTGTTTAGTATAGAAAGTTAGCGAATGCAGCTTGCTTCTCTCTAGCCTACTGTGTTTAGTATAGAAAGTTGGCGAATTCAGCTTACTTCTCCCTAGCGTACTGTGCTTAGTATAGAAAGTTAGCGAATTCAGCTTACTTCTCTCTAGCCTACTGTGTTTAGTATAGGAAGTTAACGAATACAGCTTACTTCTCCCTAGCTTACTGTGTTTAGTATAGAAAGTTAGCGAATTCAGCTTACTTCTCCTTAGCCTACTGTGTTTAGTATAGAAAGTTAGCGAAAACAGCTTACTTCTCTCTAGCCTACTGTGTTTAGTATAGAAAGTTAGCGAATGCAGCTTACTTCTCTCTAGCCTACTGTGTTTAGTATAGAAAGTTAGCGAATGCAGTTTACTTCTCCCTAGCCTACTGTGTTTAGTATATAAAGTTAGCGAAAACAGCTTACTTCTCCCTAGCCTACTGGGTTTAGTATAGAAAGTTAGCGAATGCAGCTTACCTCTCCCTAGCTTACTGTGTTTAGTATATAAAGTTAGCGAATGCAGCTTACTTCTCCCTAGCCTATTGTGTTTAGTTTAGAAAGTTAGCGAATACAGCTTACTTCTCTCTAGCCTACTGTGTTTAGTATAGAAAGTTAGCGAATACAGCTTACTTCTTCCTAGCTACTGTGTTTAGTATAGAAAGTTAGCGAAAACATAATATATTACTCTACAACCCCGTTAATAATATATTACTCTACAACCCCGTTAATAATATATTACTCTACAACCCGTTAATAATATATTACTCTACAACCCCGTTAATAATATATTACTCTACAACCCCGTTAATATTGTATTACTCTACAACCCCGTTAATAATGTATTACTCTACAACCCCGTTAATAATATATTACTTTACAACCCCGTTAATAATATATTACTCTACAACCCCGTTAATAATATATTACTCTACAACCCCGTTAATAATATATTACTCTACAACCCCGTTAATGATATATTACTCTACAACCCCGTTAATAATATATTACTCTACAACCCCGTTAATGATATATTACTCTACAATCCAGTTAATAATATATTACTCTACAACCCCGTTAATAATATTATTACTCTACAACCCCCGTTAATAATATATTACTCTACAACCCCGTTAATAATATATTACTCTACAACCCCGTTAATAATATATTACTCTACAACCCCGTTAATAATATATTACTCTACAACCAGTTAATAATATATTACTCTACAACCCCGTTAATAATATATAACTCTACAACCCCGTTAATAATATATTACTCTACAACCCCGTTAATAATATATTACTCTACAACCCCGTTAATAATATATTACTCTACAACCCAGTTAATAATATATTACTCTACAATCCAGTTAATAATATATTATTCTACAACCCCGTTAATAATATATTACTCTACAACCCCGTTAATAATATATTACTCTACAACCCAGTTGATAATATATTACTCTACAACCCCGTTAATAATATATTACTCTACAACCCCGTTAATAATATATTACTCTACAATCCAGTTAATAATATATTACTCTACAACCCCGTTAATAATATATTACTCTACAACCCCGTTAATAATATATTACTCTACAGCCCAGTTAATAATATATTACTCTACAACCCCGTCAATAATATATTACTCTACAACCCCGTTAATAATATATTACTCTACAACCCAGTTAATAATATATTACTCTACAATCCAGTTAATAATATATTACTCTACAACCCCGTTAATAATATATTACTCTACAACCCAGTTAATAATATATTACTCTACAACCCAGTTAATAATATATTACTCTACAATCCAGTTAATAATATATTACTCTACAACCCCGTTAATAATATATTACTCTACAACCCCGTTAATGATATATTACTCTACAACCCCATTACTAATATATTACTCTACAACCCCGTTAATAATATATTACTCTACAATCCAGTTAATAATACATTACTCTACAACCCCGTTAATAATATATTACTCTACAATCCAGTTAATAATATATTACTCTACAACCCCGTTAATATTGTATTACTCTACAATCCAGTTAATAATATATTACTCTACAACCCAGTTAATAATATATTACTCTACAACCCAGTTAATAATATATTACTCTACAATCCAGTTAATAATATATTACTCTACAACCCCGTTAATAATATATTACTCTACAACCCAGTTAATAATATATTACTCTACAACCCAGTTAATAATAAATTACTCTACAATCCAGTTAATAATATATTACTCTACAACCCCGTTAATAATATATTACTCTACAACCCAGTTAATAATATATTACTCTACAACCCCGTTAATGATATATTATTCTACAACCCCGTTAATAATATATTACTCTACAACCCAGTTAATAATATATTACTCTACAACCCCGTTAATAATATATTACTCTACAACCCAGTTAATAATATATTACTCTACAACCCCGTTAATGATATATTACTCTACAACCCCATTACTAATATATTACTCTACAACCCCGTTAATAATATATAACTCTACAACCCCGTTTATGTGGCTTCGAAAGAATGTTGTGTAAGTACTGGTGTGGGAAAGCCAGGAAAACATGGGTAGGTGCACTGACCGCCGTTATATGACCAAATCTGTTGAAAGCGGCGTTAAACTCCAAACAAGCAAACAACCCCGTTTATAATATATTACTCTACAACCCCGTTAATAATGTATGACTCTACAACCCCGTTAATAATATATTACTCTACAACCCCGTTAATAATATATGACTCTACAACCCCGTTAATAATATATTACTCTACAACCCCGTTAATAATGTATTACTCTACAACCCCGTTAATAATGTATTACTCTACAACCCCGTTAATAATGTATTACTCTACACACGTTGATGAGAATTGTTTTCCGGGGTAAATACATGCATATTGTCACGCGCAAATAAAACACGGTCTGGCTTGTTGCGAATCTAATTATATCACATTTTGGGTAACATGGGGCTGCTTTCCGATGCAATCGTAGTTTTCTCCCGTAATATTTACAACATCTGTATTGGCCTCATAATAAATGGCCACTATAGCACTGTGACGTGCTGTTCTATTTATTTACAGTTCGAGAGCGTGGTTCTGGATTGCTGTATGTACTTGCTAGATGAGTTGTCCGGCATGCCCGATCATGTTCGAGGTAATCCGATTGCTGTAGTCCGTAAACTGTCCGCTCTGGTAAGTCACATTCCCGGATCGAATAACGCAGCTAAGGGGACTGGTCCTTAACACCATTGAATGAAGTGTACCAACGAACCTTTGACTCTTTCCCACATACAATACATATGCAAATAAAATATAAAGTTGAAAACATTGTTGCAAAAGGAGAAATTGCTCATTATTATTATCAACGGACATACTTATAGACTTACGTCAAACAATTGATATCATACAGTTAATTGATATCCAAATTGAAATTTCATTTATCTCTAAAGGATAACGCTGCGTTTCTACACACGAATCCCTTTAAAACAGTAAGAAACAAAAGATTGCGAAGGTCATGATACCATGATATACATCTACGATAACTGACCGTCAGAGATCTTTGCGAACAATGGCAATTACTAATAAATTACATTCTTGTAGAACGCCTCGGTGGTGCACTGTTCGCAGCAAGGGGTCGCGGGTTCGATCTTCGGACGTGTTAAACTAAATACTTTAAAAGCGATTGGAATGGCTTTCCCTCTCTGGCCGTCGCTAGTTTCAAGATAAATGAAACCGTATTACTGGTTGTTTACCTGGATCAATCAGCACCGATCATATAAAGCATCTGTTCTTATTATAGATTAACATTCAGGATGACCAAGGGCTTCTTGTCGGTAATTGGTCCCGCGAATATGAGGGCGGGACTCCCCCGTTAGAATGGACTGGTAGCCTCGCAATTCTGGAAGAGTTCTACTCAACAAAGAAACCAGTCAAGTTTGCCCAGTGTTGGGTCTATTCAGCGGTCTTTACTACAAGTAAGTATATTCTTAGTCTGGTACTCGTCGTTCTATAGTAAATAGAGACACTTGGCATGAACTAACAATGTCGACTAGATTGGTCACCTTCCCTTAGATATCACTAATGTCTGGTACCCGAAGTACTAAAGTATATAAATACACTTGGCATGAAACAACAATGGCGACTACATTAGTCCCCTTCCTTTATATATCGCTATAGTCTGGTACCCGGCGTACTAGATTGTATAAATGTACTTGACATGAACCAACAATGGCTACTAAATTGGTAACCACGCCTTATATATCGCTATAGTCTGGTACCCGGCGTACTATAGTATATAAATACACTTGGCATGAACCAACAATGGCTATTAAATTGGTCACCTTTCCTTATATATCGTTAACATCTTGTTATTGGCGTACTATAGTATAATAATACACTTGGCATTAACCAATAATGGCGACTAGATTTGTAACCCCCCCCCCCCCCCCCCCCCCCCCCCTTATATATCGCTTTAGGATGGTATTCGGCGTACTATTGTATATAAATACACTTGGCATTACCCAGCAATGGCGACTATATTTGTAACCACCCCTTAAATATCGCCTAAGTCTGGTACTCGGCGACCATAGTACATATACACTTGGCATGAACTAACAATGGCGACTAAATTGGTCACCTTCCCTTATATAGCGTTAACATGGGCCCAGGCCAGCATTTTGGCTTATTGGTACCACTCAAGGTGGCAAATTCTAGTTTCTTTTTTTGAAAAGGACTATATCTCTGGGTAATATTTCAACATGATAGCCGTTCCCAAGTGGTAGCTTATTCACAGTTATCATCCTTCAAAGACTACAACCCTTTATCCAGGAAATAAAAAAAAATGTTTTTTGTCACATGTCCCTATGCACCAAACACTCTCAAGGGATACTTTTTATTATGCCCAAGCAATAGCAATCATGCATAGCAATGTACTACATCATTCTGGAGATTTAAAAGTTTAAACATTTGGAAAAGTTCCTTCGAAATGGCATTTTAGGGTGGGAAATTGTCAAAAAACAGGTTCGTTTTGAAAATCTGAACATGCATTTTATCTTGTCACTTCACTATACCTTTGTTTATTTGGACAAATGATACACCATTTTAATCATGAATTACCATGCTATGTTATGAAATAAGCAATAAGTATGTTTTGTTATCCATATTCAACTCAATAACACTTTACTGACCCCTACCCCCTAATTTAAAATTTTAAGGAAAAACCATATACGCCATTTATCTCTATAAACTTGGACGTTTAAAGTATTTGTTTACTTCCTTGGAGGCAGATATCACCCCTCTTATGCATTGAACTTCAAAGTGGCTACATCTATAATGACACAATGGCAGATATATTACACACAGATGACCAACATTTACACTGAATAATTTGGACAAGTTCATGAAGAAATTACAATTTATTATGAACCATAATATTTATTTCAATGCAATTGGGAAAATAATTGATGCAACACAGAAGAGACTTTACAGGTCCGAGATCGACGAAGAGAACAAAGGACGTGCGTTTGCACTCGAAATTAGGGCTCGTGATTTGGAAATATTGATCAGAGATGGGGCCATCCGAAGGCTCAAAATCAATGTTGGAGCATATAAGTACATCGTGTCCCAGGCCAAAGCTACCGAAGTTTGAGGAAGGAAAAGACAACATGGATAGTTATATAGAGCGGTTTGAGCATTTCGCACCTACAATGTAGTCAAGGATGGGACCAAGCGACAAGAGCTATAAGTTGTTTGAGCTAACTTTAAACAAGCAAGGGGCTGCAATTATACACCAGCATGTCGCTAGATGTAGCTTATGACTATTTGGCTTTAAAGATAGCTGTGCTGAAACAATCAGTTTATCGAACAAGGGTTTAGGCACAAATTCCAAACTAGCAAGCCGGACAAAGGCAAAACTGTTTTTCAGTTTATTGCAAGAATGACAAGATACTTTCGGAGCTGAAGCTGAGCAGTCTTATGATTGTTGGAAAGATTTATTTTTGCGAGAACAGTTCATAAACACATGTTTGTCGGAACTTGCCTTGTTTTTGATTGATTGATTGGGGTTTAACGCCGATTTTAACAATTTCTCAGTCATATCACGGCGGCCTGTTCACCTACACACGTATTTCCTGACTTTCTCACACCAGTATTCCTCACAACAATCTTCCCAAGCAACTGGCTGCTTTTTCCACATAGACTAAGCCCATTGGTGGAAGACGAATGACGCATGTCGCATTGACTATTGTCAAACGTCGGACAGAAAGTTGGCCTAGCCGGGATTCGAACTCACAACCCCACAATTGACAGCCCGCGTCGCTACCGACTGAGCTACCGGGGCTCGGCCCCTGTTTTTGAGAGAGAGGGTGCTAAAATCAATGGAAGAGGTTACGACACTAGCTGAGCAGTTTGTAGAGGCCCGTGGAAGCAGCATGCCGGCATCTAGGACATACAAGGTTAAGACCGACTCAAACACTTACAAACAGACAAGATATTGTTTCGTTTGTAATAGAGAAAGTCACTTAGAAAGGAATGTCTGCCTGGAAAAGAACTCAATCAACGCTTCAAGCCGAAAGCCAAAAGAGGTGGTAAGAAGTTTTCAGCTACACGTGTGACCATGCCCTATGAAAGACCGTCATTCAAACAGAATAACGGAAAGTTGAAGCTTGCCAATGGTGATTCGATCCCCATTGTGTCAGGCTTGTGCAAAATATAAAATATGGAAGGTGCACGGAACATTAGGATAGAACATGGATTTTTCGTTGATAAACAGGTGAAGGTTTTGAGAGATTCTGGCTGCGAACTAGCTGCAGTTAGACGAAATCTTGTTTGAGATGATCAGCTGTTAGATAAGTATTTGGTGATCGCTATATAGATGGCGAGGCAAAGGTCGCCAAAGCTGCAGGAGTATTCATTGATACACCATACAATAGGGGCGACATAGAAGTTATGGCTCCAAAGGCATCTGGTGATTGGAAATATCCCCGGTGTTGTAGATAGCCAGGATAAGTCATGGAAGCGACTTAAGACGAAGTCCAGTATGGTACAAGACTGTTTGGCTGGAGCCGTTTTATCTAGGTCCCACACTAAAGAGCAAGAGAAGCCTCTTCTGGCATTTGAACGTTTCAAAACTGCAAGATAGTCAAGAAATCAAGGTTGATAAGCTCAAGCTGGCCCAGAAGGAAGATGATATGTTATCGAAACTCTGGAACAACAAAGATTCTGCGACCACGGGTGGAAATAAATACACCTACATGTATATAGTTAGAAGAGATGTTCTGTATAGAGTGTTTGAGCAAAAACGGGGTTAATCACTACAACGATGAAACATAGGTGTAGATTTATGGAACTAGAGCATGAGTTAATTGATGGAGGGCATCTGTCTTCAAAGAAAACCGCTGACCGAATTACAAGCAGTTTTCATTGACCAGGCATCATAGGCGATGTGACAAGCTTTTTTTTTTTTTTTGTAACGAAAGTGCCTTTGGAAGAAATGCCCCTTATAGACACTCCGTTTCATCGTGTAGCTGTTAATCTCATCGGCCCGATTGCACCCGTTTAGGACAGAGGAAACAGATACATATTGACAAATTGGGGGCTCGTCCGGGATAGTTTCAGTTGGTTCATACAAGCTGAGACTACAACGTACGCCAGCATCAGTATATAGCTATGGACTTCACAAAGTGGATAGAGGCTGGTGAACCCTTGGGGCCGGAAGGTTCAGAGCTAAGAGAGTATGCTGAGAAAAAGGAAACAGAGTACCTTGATCTAAAATAGAGGAGCCGCTATGCTATCGTTTTACACTAAATACTGCGATTTTTCTATGAATGCCTTCAACGTCTATAAGACATATACGAGCTATAAATAGATTCCCATACGCTGAACAGATAGGTTCGACACCGTTACAGACAGTTGAAACCACATACCAAAGGCAGTTTGAGCTGAGACCATAGAGTTGATACTTCGTCATAGATCAACAGAGACCAGGTAGCCTGAGGAACATAATATATATCGTCCACATTGTACACAGTCCCAGTTAAGATATTGTCACCTGCGAAACAACCCAATAAACATGTCGACTTATCTCTGAGCAAACTCTGAGCACCCCGTGTGAAATGTCCTAGTGCTAAACCGATGCCGTACAACGGATGTAGATTCGAACTGCTCAACCGATGTAGGATGTTTCAGCTGATACTTCTCTGGTAGAGTGTTCTGTAAATATCTAATAGACGTTTAAAGCATTGGTGGAGAAATCGCAGTAATTCGTATAAAACGTTAGCGCAGCGGATTCTCTTTTCCCGGCAGCAATCAGAGGGAAAGTGATGATGAAGAAGCTGCTGTGGAACTGTTCAGCTATGATGACAGTGGGAATGCCCCGGATAGTGATGATGAATAAATAGGTATAATACTCAATAGCATTTGTACTTAATACATATATTGTTAACAACGTCAAAATAAAGTGACATTTGTGGATGTATGTTTAATGTCATCAATGTCAATGAAGATACGTCATAGGTTGGTTATATTCTGAAAATAGGGAAAGTTAAGGGTAGGGGTTAGATAAGTATCTTCCTCTGGTATAAGAATGTTCTGATAGGATATTATAGACACGACATGTAGTATAGTATAAGCCAATGTGTGAAATCTTGAGTAGAAAGAGATAATACTTCTTAAGAGTTTCAAAAAGTACCATATTTTAAATATTTTGTTAGGTAGTTTGCTTTAAATTTCCCATATTGTGCAGGTGTATAGCCCATTTACAGAACACTTCATAGGAGTAATATATGCCTCCAAGGAAGTACAAATATCAACAACAAATCCAGATGTATGGAGATAAACGCCAAATATTGGTTTTAACCCAACAAATGCTGAATTAGGGGGTAGGGGTCAAGAAAGTGTCATTGGGTTGAATATGGATAACAAAACATACTTATAGTTTATTTCATGGAATAGCAGGGTAATGCATGATTAAAATAGTGTATCATATGTCCAAAGAAATGAAGGTATGGTGAAGTGACAAGAGAAAATGCATGTTCAGAATTTCAAAACAGTCCTGGTTTTTTTGACAAATTTTCAACTGAAAATGCCTTCTCTAGGACAATTATCACATTTATTAACTATTTTTGCCTCAAGAATGTCGGATTGCATTGCTATGAATATTTCTGACACAATTTAACTTGTCATTGGAGTAAATTTTGGTGTCTAGTGGCAGGTGGCAAGAAACACGTTTTTGTCCATAATCTGGAACAAGGGTTATCATCTTTGAAGGATGATAACTATGACTAAGCTACCACTTGGGAACGGCTATCATGTTGAAATATTACCTAGAGGTATAGTCCCTATCAAAAAACCTTACTAGAATTTGCCATCTCAGGTGGTACCAAAATCTGGTCTGGCCCATGGACTACTAGTTATCGGCGTACCATAGTATATAAATACACTTGGCATGAACCAATTATCATTTCTCCCAGCCGAGTCAGATAAGGTTTATGTCGAAAGTCAGGGACGTAATATTCTATTTATCTTGCATGTAAAATCATGTTTTCAGGTAAATCTACATTAATTTCAACTTGTTTTAAGAAATAACATACACAATTACGAAAGCCCATTCATAAATTACTCCACCTAAAATAGAATGATGTCACGTGCGTGCATACATGTATATACGCGCCGAATTACATTGTGTACACACGACATACGGAAGTTAAGAGAGTTCCGACTTCAACTCCATAGTTCTCGATTATAACTACTTAATTTATTTATCTGGTATGACATAATACCTTAAAATGGCAATATTAACTCGAACATATTATTAGTAGAAGTGTAAGTATTACGAATTGGCCGTCGCAAGATAGGTCAACATTTATGTCATCCGCCGTGTTTCAGTTTAAGTTAGTTCAGGCTATGGAAGTTCAAGTAACACTCAAAGTTTAAATACAGATGACTATATTCAAGACAATTGTGATGCTTATGCTAAGTCGTTGTTTAGATTGGAGATATTCCTTTTTTGGAAAAGGATACCGTCTCTGTTGTGGGTAGACATGTCGAAAAAACCTTAGGAACAGTTTAGTTTTAAGAATGATCATTTAAACACTAGCTGTACGTAAATGATAAAGTTATTTAACAAGAAGAAACATTTTCTGGATATCTAGATGTAACGAACGCATAATGATTTTCTGTCGGAACTGCTGTATGAAAGAGGAATTCATTGGTAGATGAGGCTGTTCTTGAACCCTTTCTCGTGGTAGAAAACATACTTGACGATAGAACTTCAACATTTGTCGTTTATCCTAGAGGCATTTAAGTGTAAAATTACTTGTGGAAACATAGATATGCTTCTCATTATAGGACATAACTTGCTTCAGATTGTATTTAAACAAGGTTACATATGAACTGATCATGAGAGAATAAACAGGTCTATGTATGCTACATTTTCTACGAAGAATGACTGAACTTGCAGATTCCGTGTGATTTATATAACGATATTCTTGTCGATTTGTATTTGCATTGTAAAATATGTTGAAATGTAATTAAAACAATAACAAGAGAAAGTTGATGTAACGCATCAATGTCGCCGGAAATCCATACTGCTGTTATGCATAACACTTACATTATAATAGTTGAAACATTTTGTACGAAAGACCCGATTCGTGAACCAATTCTTCTTCGCATAGTTATCGTTCTTTACACTCTCTTTATAGGCAGAGGGTGTTCATTCAACGTACTTTTTCTATTAAAACCAATGCTATCTCAGTTTGTTCTTTTCTTCATTTGTTTCGAACCAAATAAACATTTTAAATCACCTATAATTAACTATTCGTAACTGAGTGTAAAGAACCGCTCTCTGCAAAGGAGATTGATCTACGCAGTCGGGTATTCGCTATTCCCGTGATCAACACTTTTAGCTTAGAAACAGTTCACATTTTAGATATGTATACATGAAATATTATTAAATGCATTCTTTACAAATAAAGATTTTTTTTTTGACAACATGAAAATAACATGTAGTAAGTTAAAATTGATATTAAAAGGAGAATTCGACGTGATTTTGATCTTGATATTGACACATAACAGTCTGCTGCAAGTCTAATAGGGACTGTTTTGTCTTCGTAAATACAACAAAAAAGCATAAAATGCGAGTCAAAATAAAGAAACTGCAAATACTTAAAACATTGGAATATTTATTTGATTTTAGATGTCTCATAACTTAGTGTTTTTAAGCAAACGCAATTGTAATATGTTCAGGACATTTAAATTTGTTTTTTTCTAATAATAACTTAAAAATATATCTGCCCGGCGACTAATAATTTTATTTCTGCTTTTTATTTGTGTTTGTTCATTGCTTTGACTGCTATACTATCAACATAATTGAGCCGTTCCACGAGAAAACCAACATTATGGACTCTGCGTAATGTTCGACCCAGATCAGCCTGCACAGGCTAATTCGGTCTGACACATTCCGTCTCAGGGGGTAGAGGTATTGAGTAATGATTCCTGAAACAGTAAATCCACAGGTTAGCCTGCGCAGCATGCTGAGGCTGATCCGGGTCGATACTTTTCGCAGTCAACAAGTTTGGTTTTCTGGTGGAACGGCTCATTTATATTTCATAAAAAAGTAGTTCTGGCGAATGGTTTTATGGTTTTATCATACCAGTGCCATATATCCCATAATCTGCTCATTGCAAGATAAATAGTGTTAGCTGGTTTTTAAACTCACCAAAGGTTTGATGGGAGCTCTTTGTAACGTTACTGTATGGAACACAGTTGTAAGCAGCACATGGAAACGATCTGAGTGCAATATTAAAGTATACACTATCGACAGATACCGCACCCTCATGTCATGTGAGAGATAGAAGAAGCAATATCTAAGTTTACAATAATAAAATATAAAATGTATGTTTTCCCATTCTCGAAACAATTATGGTTCAATTAGCATCGTTTAATAGTATAGCTGAGACAATCCCGTGTACATCCTTTCAGTTTGTTCAGTGTGAGACAATCCCGTGTACATCCTTCAGTTTGTTCAGTGTTGTTATCCTTTCAATATGTTAATCCTTACAGTATGTGTATCCTTTAAGTGTGCTTATCCTTCCAGTATGTGTATCCTTTAAGTGTGCTTATCCTTTCTGTATGTGTATCCTTTAAGTGTACTTATCCTTTCAGTGTGTGTATCCTTTCAGTGTGTTTATCATTTATGTGTGTTTATACTGTCAGTATGTTGATCTTTTCAGTGTGTTTATCATTTCAGTATGTTTATCATTTATGTGTGTTTATACTGTCAGTATGTTGATCTTTTCAGTGTGTTTATCATTTCAGTATGGTTATCATTTATGTGTGTTTATCATTTCAGTATGTATATCATTTCGATGTATTTATTCTTTCAGTGTGTTTGTCATTCCAGTGCATTTATCATTTCAGTATGTTTATCATTCCAGTGTGTTTATCATTTCAGTACGTTATCCTTTATGTGTGTTTATCATCTCAGTTTGGTTACATGTATGTGTATTTATCATTTCTGTGTGTTAATCATTTCAGTATGTAGAGCACTTGGCATACCGGTACGAAGTTTGACGAACTTCCAGTCTGCCCACGACACGGATGGCTCCATCACGATCGATCAACACTTCGACGAGGAAGGCGAACCTATGAAGGACTATGACAGTGACTCCATTTGGTAAGTTCAGTCAGCTAAGTACCGGGAACGCAATCGATAGCGACGAGAACTGTCGATCAAGGGGCTGTGAGTTCGAAGCCCGGCTCGCGGCCATTTACCATAAGTCCCGCCAACATGTGTCCATAGAGGTAGCCTTGTTGCTTATATCACGATTGTTGGTCAGGCCAAGACTTAAAAAAAGTCATCCATATAGATGCCTTGTCGCTTATATCACGATTGTTGGTCCAGCCAAAACTTCAAGTAGACGTCCATATGGATGCCTTGTCGCTTATATCACGATTGTTGGTCCAGCCAAAACTTCAAGTAGCCGTCCATATGGATGTCTTGTCGCTTATATCACGATTGTTGGTCCAGCTAAAACTTGAAGTAGCCGTCCATATGGATGCCTTGTCGCTTATATCACGATTGTTGGTCCAGCCAAAACTTGAAGAATTCGTCCATACGGATGTCTTGTCGCCTATATCACGATTGTTGGTCCAGCCAATAACTTATTTAATTTTACATTGATTGCGAAATAAGTTTTCATCTCATAGTAATCACGCTCACGATTTAACCAATACTCGTGCCGTTTTGTGTGGAAAACCCCAAAGGCTGAACCCGCTCATCACGGGAATCATCACGGGATTCAAAGCCCCGACATTGAATCCCTCTATGACTTATTAATAATATGTTCCAATCGTACTTTGTGCTTTATTTCCCTACATTTTTAGTAAACAACGTTTTATCTTTGGCGCAGTATACGAATGTTCAAGTAAACAGGAACATGTTTCACTCCATATTGAACTAAATAGATTACTATGTTTGTCAGAGACCCTCTGAGTTCCCTGAGGGCCGTATTTCATTTTAAACGTTGCCATTGTACTTGGGAGAGATGTTTAATCTTGGGGGAGGATGTATAATCTTGGGGGATGATGTATAATCTTGGGGGATGTATAATCCAGGGGGGGGGGATGTTTTAATCTTGGGGGATGATGTATAATCTTGGGGGAGGCTGTATAATCCTGGGGGGAGGATGTTTTAATCTTGGGGGAAGATGTATAATCCTGGTGGAGGATGTTTTAATTTTGGGGGAGGATGTATACTCTTGGGGGAGGATGTATACTCTTGCGGGAGGATGTATAATCTTGGGGGAGGATGTATACTCTTGGGGGAGGATGTATAATCTTGGGGGAGGATGTATAATCTTGGGGGAGGATGTATACTCTTGGGGGAGGATGTATACTCTTGGGGGAGGATGTATAATCCTGGTGGAGGATGTTTTAATTTTGGGGGAGGATGTATACTTTTGGGGGAGGATGTATACTCTTGGGGGAGGATGTATACTCTTGAGGGAGGATGTATAATCCTGGTGGAGGATGTTTTAATTTTGGGGGAGGATGTATACACTTGGGGAGGATGTATAATTTTGGGGGAGGATGTATACTCTTGGGGGAGGATTATACTCATGGGGGAGGATTATAATCTTGGGGGAGGATGTATAATCTTGGGGGGAAGATGTATACTCCTGGTGGAGGATGTTTTAATTTTGGGGGAGGATGTATACTCTTGGGGGAGGATGTATAATCTTGGGGGAGGATGTATACTCTTGGGGGGCAGGATGTATACTCTTGGGGGAGGATGTATACTCTTGGGGGAGGATGTATAATCTTTGGGGAGGATGTATAATCTTGGGGGAGGATTATAATATTGGGGGGAGGATTATAATCTTGGGGGAGGATGTATAATCCTGGGAGGATGTATAATCTTGGGGGAGGATGTATAATCTTGGGGCTGGATGTATAAACCTGGGGGAGGATGTATAATCCTGGGGGGGAGGATGTATAATCCTGGGGGGGATGTATAATCCTGGGGGAGGATGTGTACTCTTAAGGGAGGATGTTTAATCCTGGGGGATGATGTATAATCTTGGGGGAGGATGTATAATCTTGGGGGAAGGATGTATACTCTTGGGGGAGGATGTATAATCTTGGGGGAGGATGTATAATACTGGGGGAAGATGTATAATCTTGGGGGAGGATGTATAATCTTGGGGGAGGATGTATAATCTTGGGGGAGGATGTATCATCTTGGGGGAGGATGTATAATCTTGGGGGAGGATGTATAATCCTGGGGGGATGTATACTCTTGGGGGAGGATGTATAATCCTGGGGGGATGTATACTCTTGGGGGAGGATGTATAATCCTGGGGGGATGTATACTCTTGGGGGAGGATGTATAATCCTGGGGGAGGATGTATACGGTACCGGTCAAACAGTGGTATTTACGTCACTACCAACGAGAACAATCGAGCCATGGGGTGTGAGTTCGAATTTCGACTGGGCTCATGTGATTTCCGATGACGGTACATCGAACTTCTTCATCCGGAACACATTTTCGACATATTCTTGACAGGAACTTCCACGTGTGGAACGACGTGTGGATGACGCGCCCCGACCTCCCGGCGGGCTATGGTGGATGGCAGGCAGTCGATGCCACACCCCAAGAAGCAAGTGGTGGTATGTATGGATTGATTTGTTTGAGTTTAACGCCTATCTCACAACGGTATTTCAAGTACATCACGAAGGCCAGTTTACGTAGAGATGTGTTTGCTGGCTAACCCACACCAGGACTCCACACAACAGTCTTCCAAAGCAACTGGCTATATTTCCATATAGACTGGAGCCAATTGATAGCTTACGAATTACTTTTGGCAAACGGCGGAAATAATGTTGGCCTAGATGGGGTTTCGAACTCGAACCCCTTGATTGACAGCCCGCCTCGCTTCCGACTGAGGCTCGATGGTAGAATAGAAATTGATGTTTGTTTATAACTGACAACCCCTAGATAGTATATATTATGTTGTTTTCCTATATCTAGGTACATTGTGTATATCTATGTATATAGTGTATGGTTGTCCTATATCTAGGTACATTGTGTATATATATATGTATATAGTGTATGGTTTTCCTATATCTAGGTACATTGTGAATATCTATGTATATAGTGTATGGTTTTCCTATATCTAGGAATATAGTGTATGGTTTTCCTATATCTAGGTATATAGTGTATGGTTTTCCTATATCTAGGTACATTGTGTATATCTATGTATATAGTGTATGGTTTTCCTATATCTATGTATAAAGTGTATGGTTTTCCTATATCGAGGTACATTGTGTATATCTATGTATATAGTGTATGGTTTTCCTATATCTAGGTATATAGTGTATGGTTTTCCTATATCTAGGTATATATTGTATGGTTTCCCTATATCTAGGTATATATTGTATGGTTTTCCTATATCTATGTATATATTGTATGTTTTTCCTATATCTAGGTATATATTGTATGGTTTTCCTATATCTATGTATATATTGTATGGTTTTCCTATATCTATGTATATATTGTATGGTTTTCCTATATCTAGGTATATATTGTTGTATGGTTTTCCTATATCTAGGTATATATTGTATGGTTTTCCTATATCTAGGTATATATTGTATGGGACCAATGTCCGTGAAGGCCATCAGACACGGAGAGGTGTACCTTAACTATGACGGTCCGTTTGTTTTTGCCGAGGTGAATGCGGATGTCGTCAACTGGAAATTTGAGAAAGATGGAAAACTTACAAGGATAGCTGTGAAGAAAGAAAGGTGAGTTTTCACATACGTTGGTGCATTGATTGTGATTTCACGCCGTTTTCAACAATGCATCTAGTAATATCACGGACGAATGCTCACATACCAATTTATTTCTTTGCCTTTTCACACCGGTACTCCACCCAACAGTCTTCCCGAACAAGGGGCTGATTTTCCACAAAGACTGATTGGTGGAAGATGTATGACGCGTATGATTGTTGTCAAACGTTGGAAATAATTTTCGCCGAGCTAAGAATCGAACTACCGGGGCACGAACTACCGGGGCTCAAACTACCTAGGCTCGAACTACCGGGACTGGAACTACTGGGGCTCAAACTACATAGGCTCGAACTACTGGGGCTCGAACTACTGGGGCTTGAACTACCGGGGCTTGAACTACCGGGGCTCAAACTACATAGGCTCGAACTACAGAGCTCGAACTACCGGGGCTTGAACTACCGGGGCTCGAACTACCGAGCTCGAACTACCGGGGCTTGAACTACCGGGGCTCAAACTACCGAGCTCGAACTACCGGGGCTTGACCTACCGGGTTCGAACTACCGAGCTCGAACTACCGGGGCTTGAACTACCGGGGCTCGAACTACCGGGGCTCGAACTACCGGGGCTCGAACTACCGAGCTCGAACTGCCGGGGCTCGAACTACCGAGACTCGAACTGCCGGGGCTCGAACTGCCGGGGCTCGAACTACCAGGGCTCGAACTACCGGGCTCGAACTACCGGGGCTACCGGGGCTCGAACTACCGGGGCTCGAACTACCGGGGCTCGAACTACCGGCCTCGAACTACCGGCCTCGAACTACCGGGGCTCGAACTACCGGCCTCGAACTACCGGGGCTCGATCTACTGAGCTCGAACTACCGAGGCTCGAACTACCGAGCTCGAACTACCGAGCTCAAACTTCCGGGGCTCCAACTGCCGAGGATCAAACTACCAAGGCTCAAACTACCGGGACTCAAACTACCGGGCCTCAAACTACCGGGCTCAAACTACCGGGGCTCAAACCGAGGCTCGAACTACCGAGGATCAAACTACCGAGGCTCGAACTACCGAGGCTCGAACTACCGAGGCTCGAACTACCGAGGCTCGAACTACCGAGGCTCGAACTACCAGGGCTCGAACTACCGGGGCATGAACAATGGATTGATTGACTAATGTTACAAACGGTTTTAATTGCCAATTTCAATTGATAATACTCTGACGTCGGTCCTACCCAAATTGGTGCACCATTTTCCGATATTAAATATTAAGGAATGCCACTGCCATAATAATGCTACGACTTCCGACAGATAGGTGAGGTTGTGAAGAACGAGTTACAACTACAAGATTGAATATCGAAACTGGAATAATTATACCGCGATGAAATCAAAAGGCAGATGAATTAATGAGAACGATGAGGCAAACTATACAAATATTCCAAAATAGTGTGAACGTCTGGCGAGTTTGTACAAATATGATGCAATAACAAGATTAAACATTCCGAAAGGATGGCGAAGATGTAACAATATTTGTATTGTATATTACCGTAGGTTAGTGACGCAGATAATGCAATTACAATGTAAACTGTTATGAAAGCTAAGTTAGGTAAATCAGTAAACCCTGCACCGGTTGTGGGAGATCGCGGGTTCGATTCCTGAACAGGTCATACCGAACACTTAAAACATGTAAGTAACGGCTTTACCCACTTATCACTCAGGATAAATGTCCAAGTAGTGCCAGTAACATAACCATGAAACGCCGTGATATAACTTAAAGCTGTTGAAAACATACAAACAAATAAACAAACAAACAAACAAGTAAGTGAACAATAGCACGATAACAAGGATGAACACTGCACAGTGTGGCGATTTGGTACTACAGAGAATTCTCATGGTAAAATTTGAAAATCATTTTTGTTTAATGCAGTATCATATATCATAAGTCATTTTTATGAATTTCGATCCTTTATTATGTGTAGGGTACTCTCCCTCTGATACAAATTCTTAAAATATATCACTGGCAAAATTCTGCAATATTTATTATTTAAATAATATATGTTATAAGCCTCAAATGTGTATTGTATGTATTTTGTTATTGCTCATATTGTCATGTGTACCATGAATTGAGTTAATAAACTGTTTGAATTAAATTGAATTGAATTGAATTGAAAAAGAAAAAAATTGGTACAATTTCAATATGCAATCAATTGGAAGTCAAGGTGAGCATGATTCAAAGAATGATGATGTGGAAGAACCACCTTATCGGAATTCTTAAACGTCAAAGTAACGAAAAACCGGCACATCTAGTTCAACTGGTCAATACTTGTAAGATTTTTCTTGAAACTCTCTGTGAATAACCTGGATACACACTAGTAACACGGATACGCCTGCTGATCTGGATACACACTAGTAACACGGATACGCCTGCTGATCTGGATACACACTAGTAACACGGATACGCCTGCTGATCTGGATACACACTAGTAACACGGATACGCCTGTTGATCTGGATACACACTAGTAACACGGATACGCCTGCTGATCTGGATACACACTAGTAACACGGATACGCCTGCTGATCTGGATACATACTAGTAACACGGATACGCCTGCTGATCTGGATACACACTAGTAACACGGATACGCCTGCTGATCTGGATACACACTAGTAACACGGATGCGCCTGCTGATCTGGATACACACTAGTAACACGGATACGCCTGCTGATCTGGATACACCTAGTAACACGAATGCGCCCGCTGATCTGGATACACACTAGTAACACGGATGCGCCCGCTGATCTGGATACACACTAGTAACACGGATGCGCCTGCTGATCTGGATATATACTGGTTACAAATGTCTTACGGTTGGTGTTTTCGGAATTTCACTCATAAATCACACTAATAAAAAAGCATTCCATGAAAAAGGAGTGTTTGGTAACAAAAATAGTGCACTCGACTTTGGCCGTGTTTAACAGTATTCCTGTTATATCACAGCAATACCACATTTCTGACCACTCGGTGACTGACAGGTATTGGAATAGCACATTGCCCTAGGATAGCTCGGACGAACCTAAAACCTTCGTTTAACAGACACTAAAACCGTTAAACATCTTTCGTGAAAACCATGAATGTGGTTCGCTGATTTTCCGTTAAAAACCTATTCATGAAAATTAGTTTTCACGTTTAGCTGTAAATGTTAGCGTTAATGAACGCAACCCAGTACTCGCGCCATCCATGTGGCACAACTACCAAATGCAGAATTCTCCATCTGAGTGGAAAAAATACCTATCCAATCATGATTGACAATGGGAGCGTTGCATGAAGACCTTCCCACTCATGATTGACAGTGGGAGCCTTGCATGAATACCTATCCAATCATGATTGACAGTGGGGGGGGGGGGGGGGGGGGGGCGTTGCATGAAGACCTATCCAATCATGATTGACAGTGGGAGCGTTGCATGAAGACCTATCCAATCATGATTGATAGTGGGGGCGTTGCTTGAAAACCGTAAAGTCTATTTTTGCTTTTGTGATGCTTTAAGTTGCCTTCAACAATAATCCATTCATATCACGACGTTTTCAGGGTATAATGCCAGTGTTGCTTGTACGGTTTTCTGACACCAATGCATCCGTCGTAATGCCGTCGCCACAACTCTGCCTTTAAGGAGGAGGGTAGCCAGTTTTTACAGTATTTAGTATGAACCAACTGGAGATCGAACCTTGTTTTACCGCTCGCGAGTTGGAATGTTTAATCCCTTAACCAACGAGGTGCTGATTTCGTCTGTACAAGAGTGAGGACAAGGGTAACTACGAGCGGGCCTATATCGTGTGTTACCTGCTAAAGGAAAGCCCGCTTTTAGCTGCGTTTATATTATACTGATTGATAATGTTTTTTATTTGACAGTGTGGGTCGATGTATGAAGACGAAAGCAGCGCTTACCTATAAGATTGAGGACGTGACCCTGCAGTACAAGTTCGAAGAAGGGAGTAAGGAGGAACGGGCCGCTCTCTACATCGCTAACATGTTATCTAGTAAACCCGACATCTATTCGGAAAAGGCCGGTATCCGGGTAAGACGACCTATATTCAACATCACTTTCAAAGATAAAATTATCTGCCAAATACAGATGAAACCATAAATAAAGACGCTCTCAAATGTGTAGTCAGGAGTTACATGTACTTTTCCCTACAAAAACAATATTTGGGTGAGGCAAGCACCAATAATGACGTCGCCCTTTAGACATGGTGTATCAAGCGAAAGGCTATAGAGACAACCTACTGGTGCACCATTAATGGCTCCCTTTGGCAAAGGTGTAACAAGCGAAAGGCTATAGAGACAACCTATTGGTGCACCAATAATGGCTCCCTTTGGACAAGGTGTATCAAGCGAAAGGCTATAGAGACAAGATATTGGTGCACCAATAATGGTTCCCTTTGGACAAGGTGTATCAAGCGAAAGGCTATAGAGACAACATATTGGTGCACCAATAATGGCTCCCTTTGGACAAGGTGTAACACGCGAAAGTCTATAGAGACAAGCTATTGGTGCACCAATAATGGCTCCCTTTGGACAAGGTGTAACACGCGAAAGTCTATAGAGACAAGCTATTGGTGCACCAATAATGGCTCCCTTTGGACAAGGTGTTACAAGCGCGCGAAAGGCTATAGAGACAAGGTATTGGTGCACCAATAATGGCCCCCTTTGGACAAGGTGTAACAAGCGAAAGGCTATAGAGAAAAGCTATTGGTGCACCAATAATGGCTCCCTTTGGACACGGTGTAACAAGCGAAAGGCTATAGGGATAAGCTATTGGTGCACCAATAATGGCTCCCTTTGGACACGGTGTAACAAGCGAAAGGCTATAGAGACAAGCTATTTGTGCACCAATAATGGCTCCCTTTGAACACGGTGTAACAAGCGAAAGGCTATAGAGACAAGCTATTGGTGCACCAAAAATGGCTCCCTTTGGACATGGTTTATCAAGCGAAAGGCTATAGAGACAAGCTATTTGTGCACCAATAATGGCTACCTTTGGACATGTCGTAACAAGCGAAAGACTATAGAGACAAGCCATTGGTGCACCAATAATGGCTCCCTTTGGACACGGTGTAACAAGCGAAAGGCTATAAAGACAAGCTATTGGTGCACCAATAATGGCTCCCTTTGGACATGGTTTAACAAGCGAAAGGCTATAGAGACAAGCTATTTGTGCACCAATAATTGCTCCCTTTGGACACTGTGTAACAAGCAAAAGGCTATAGAGACAACCTATTGGTGCACCAATGATGGCGTCGCCCTTTGGACATGGTTTAATAAGCGACAGGCTATGTGTTTTTGACCAATAATGGCGTCGCACTTTGAACACGGTGTAACAAGCGAAAGGCTTTGTGTTTTTGAGAACCGGTTTAACCTTTTACTCTAGGTATTGACCTTGATATTAGGTATTGATGTATTAGTTCCAATAATTAGGTTGCTTTGCTCTGCTTTAAAGTTAGGAACATCATTTGTACATTTATAACTGACACCGGGTACCAGACTTACTTCAGATGTACTAATTTATCCTATATTAAGGTACCTAGACTTACGTCAGATATACTTAGTCATTATAGTACGCAGGGTACCAGACTCATGCGTAATTTTATACTATGTTACTTTTACTGAATAATATATGTTTAAACTAAAATAAGTTATATTTTACATTTGTCGTTGTATACCTTTACTTACAAAGTAATAGCTCACATTTATCCTTGAATACCTTAGTTCAAAAGCAATAGCTCACATTTATTGGTGTATACCTCAGTTCCAAAGCAATAGCTCAATTATGTTGTTGTATGCCATAGTTCGTAAACAATAGCTCACATTTATTGTTGTTTACCTCAGTTCCAAAGCAATAACTCACATTTGTTGTTGTATATCTCAGTTCCAAAGCAATAGCTCACAGTTAATGTTGTATGCCATAGTTCCAAAGCAATAACTCACATGTGTTGTTGTATGCCATAGTTCCCGAGTAATAGTTCTCATGTGTTATTGTCAACCTAAGTTCCCAAATAATAGCTCAGATGGGTTATTGTAAACCTTAGTTCCTAAGGAATTGATATCATGTGTTATTATATAACTTGGTTTTCAAGTGATACCTCACAATTGTTATTTTAAGTTCCAAGGTAATAGATCGCAATTATTATTGTATACACACTATCCGAAGTTAAAGCCCTAATTTTATTTTGCATGCCTAAGCTCCCAGCTAATAAGTCTAATTTGTTGTTGTATACCTTAGTACTAAGTAAAAGCTCTGATATGTTGTTGAATACCTAAGTACTAAGTAAAAGCTCTGATATGTTGTTGTATACCTAAGTACTAAGTAAAAGCTCTGATATGTTGTTGAATACCTAAGTACTAAGTAAAAGCTCTGATATGTTGTTGAATACCTAAGTACTAA